>OZ020522.1:25926011-26182133 GCA_963971425.1 Bryoerythrophyllum caledonicum
AAACCCTAGCCGCCACAACTTCTCTCCCTCACACCTCCCCTCCATTCCTCTCCCTCACAACTCTTCTCTACTAGCTCTCCGCCCTCACAAGTTCCTCTCTCACAAACCCACAAGCGTCTCCCTCCTCCAAACCCTCTCTCTCACACTCACAGCCTCCCCTCACAACTACTACGAGGGGTGTGCCCGCGCACACCCCTCCTAGGACTATCCAAAGTGCAATGGATTGATATCCGTTGTTGATACCCTAAATTCTGAAACCCTAACTCAAAACCCTAAGTTGATACCCTAAATCGAAACTTCGGTTGATAACCGGTTATCGTGCCCAGTAGGTCATACCCTAGTGGTGATACCCTCGATATTGATACCCCAAGTTCCTTGGTCCATAAATGATGTGGAGAATATCTCAACCAATAATCGTTAAAAATGCTAGTTTTAGTGCAATTAGCAAGGAAAAAAAATAAAGTTTTTTTGCTACTTTTAACCGTAGGATCTCAATAATGACTTATTAAGTAATACACTCAAAAAATTTCATACAGTTTTACCGCAGGGATTGAAAGATTATAATGTTTGAAGTAGAGAAAGGCTCATTTTCATCCCTGCGTTTTCTGGATCAGCAGACTTTGACGTCAATTGGTGTCCAATTTTTGCATAATAAAGGGTCTCAATTAATTTCCATAATGTTAAGCATGATGTTAATTTGCTGTATACCAATTTTTAGAGTTAGAAAAGGGGTGTAGCATATTCAAAAAAATTGTGCAATGAGTGGGGGTTCAAAAATTCTCAATTCACGTTATGTTTTTCGCTGAACTTGATATCGTTTGAAATGAGAATCCAAATGGTCAATAGGAAGGTTTACATTACATAATGCCGTAGGAAAAATCAAAAGTGAATCATACAAAGATCTCAAAGATTTATGTAGAAAGGTAGAAGCATTTTGGGTACGGTGGCCAAAAATGTGTGACAATGTGTGAAAATAATTGACTTGGATTAATATGCTATTTCAACAAAGAACTAACAACATGCTTGACACGATGCTATTGGATTTAGATCTTGTGTAGTGCAAATGTTTTTAGAGGTAGACAAGGGGTGTAGCATATTTTTTAAAAATGTGCAATGAGTGGAGGTTCAAAAATTCTCAATTCACATTATGTTTTTTGTGAACTCGATATTGTTTTAAATGAGAATCCAAATGGTCAATAAGAAGGTTTACATCGCATAATGTTGTAGGCAAAATCAAAAGTGAATCATACAAAGTTCTCAAAGTTTTATGTGGAAAGGTAGAAGTTTTCTGGTACTCTCCCCGAAAATGTATGACAATGTGTGAAAATAATTGACTTGGATTAATATGCTATTTCACCAAAGAACTAACAACATGCTTAACACGATGGTATTGGATTTAGATCTTGTGTAGTGCAAAAGTTTTTAGAGGTAGACAAGGGGTGTTGCATGTTCAAAAAAAATTGTGCAATGAGTGGTGGTTCAAAAATTCTTATTCCATACTAATAGTGACTATCATTTTGTAATGATATACAGGTTTTTTGAATGTTGCGTTATGGCACCACCAAATATTGATAGAATCTTGGAGAGCCACGGTTGGTGGATCGAGGAAGTGGATGAGTCGAGCGCCTTCTTATGGGTGACGGATTATCCTTTTGAGCTGGGGAAGCGCACATCGGCGTTGGGGAAAAGTTTTGGCAAAATCCAGGCAATCACTCTTCGACGTGATGATATGATATACGTTACTTGCGTAGTCGGTTCAAGTCAATCGGAGGTGAAGACTTCTCTTGTGAAGAAGTTGCTTCTTGCACCTGTCCCTTTGAATCTTCTTCAAAATCCAGGTCAGGTGAAATTCCTCAAATCATTGCAAAAGTTTTGGTTAAACATCTCTCTTGCGGTACGTACTTCTAGACACAACAACGTCTTAGCATGTTTAGCGTTATCACCGGAGATGGTGCTGAAGGCTAAGAAGATTATGGAGGAACATATTAGATATGAGGCATTTTGGAAGAGGGACCCATCACGTGCGACAACTCAAGCCCCACCAGCGGAACCAGAAGAAATAAAAGTTTATCAAATTCTTGCTGAGCCGTTGCAACTGGATTGGCAACCACGGGAGGGGGAGAGGAGAAGTGGAGGCCATCATCCCACCACAACTTCTGAGGTACAGACATTACCGAATCCTCCATTAACGAGTAGACGTCCTACGAAGAGGCCACGACGTGTTGAGAGTGATGTAGCTTCTGGTTGAAGAGAAGGCCCATCAAGTTTGGATCCTAGCGGGAGGAGGTTGATTGGGAGAAGTGTAAGATCCGGTGGCAGGGTTTCAAGGTCGGGGCTCAGGACGCTTGATAGTCATCGTAAGGCCCCTGCATCTACACCAAGAGATTTAGCTGATTTGTCAGCCATGGCGCCGGAGGAAGAAGCATTTCACAACCTATCTGATAGTGTACCAGAGGATTTTGAAGACAATGCGGAGATACCACAGGATGTTCCTACTTCAATGTATTTAAAAGCACCAGTGCCTATAACGGAGGAGATTGCAAAAGGATCAGTGTGGGGGAATTTGGTGTTTAAGGCACACATAGACCGCATTGTCTCTGTAGAGAATCCGGAAATGAACCACCGGGTTTTATTACAAAAGAGGGTCATAGAAGTATTTAATCGCTTAAGAGACCCTAAATCCGCGACTCGGGTGAGTGGATTGGTACTTCGACCGATCAGATACATCGTGCATACTACCACCGATGATGGTGTCGTCAAGAAGGAAGAGTTGTCATTTCCGTTGGTGGGAATCGCATGAGAATTTGAGTGCATGTTCATTGCATACGGGAGTGCTTCTACACAGGGTGCTATATGATCCCAGTATTCTTGGATTCAAGATCATATCATTTGGGAACCGGTGGATGGGCAACACATAGTAGCAGCTTGTAAGTTTGCACAACAGCAGTGGAGAGATGGTACTATGTCTTTAAATGAGTACCTGGACACGTTCGAGCGACGGGAGGCCTCTTTTGTGGTGTATGATGATCGTCGCTTTTACATTAAGAAGTCTGCACGGATCAACGTAGCGGAGTTCTAGAGACATTCATATTCTACCATGGAGGAGGATTTGAGGAAGCTCCGTCAGATTTGGGATCTATACGGGAGGCCTGACAACACACTACGTGCGGACGATGCACGCAGGGCTGTTGCTATGGTGAGTGCGGCAAGTGTAGTGCATAAATTGCCCAAGGGGGATGGAGTTGTCACGGTGAAGAGGTTGGCCAAAAATATAGAGGATCTGATCAATCATGCATGGAATCCGAGCAATGACTGCTTCAAAGCTATCATTCAAGTATGCAAGGACTACGAAGATGGCATTTTCTTTAACAGCAAGGAGGAAGAGGACAAGTGAAAAGACATGGCGAGGAAGAAAGAGTTGGATCGAAATGTAGACGTACGACTAAAAAAAAAAGATGACCCAAAATTGGTTGAGGCCATTAGGTAGGGTTCCGAATCCATATTATCTTCGGTTGGCAAAGTGTGCTGCAGCGAAGCTGGTGAGGGAGGATGGAGTAAGACCTCGTCAAGCATATTACTTCGACGATGTAAAAGACAAGAATCCACATCCTCGTATGATTGCCGGTGTGGTTGACCGATATCAGAGACAAGAAGTTGTGATGAATTCCATCCGTTGGTTGATGGTGGAGAACAATGAAAGTACACCTGATTCCATGGAGGAGTTCTTTCGTATCCGTGTAGGGAAGTATTTTCCGAGGAGTAACGCACAACTTGATACCTTTGAGAAGCTTTTGAATGCTGCCACGAAAAAAGCTTGGACTGCTCCTGTGCGGGAGAAGGTGTCTAAACTGGAAGACATAGGCTACCTCATCCCCCTTCCATCAGGTTTCATTATGGTGACAATGCAGCAGTGGGGCGTGGATACATTGGACTGTCCGTGGATGTGGGAAGACATGGTACTACTAATTGGGAATGGCAGATGGAAGTCAAGAGGCCAGGCCTGAGGGATACAGAGAATCTTCTTTCGGTTCGGTGTAGAAGAGGGTTATTCCGCAACGACTACATAGAGTTGGAGAAACCATGTTTGTGGGTGATTGATTGTCGACGTGGCGGTGGAAGGCATAAAGATGGTCATTTTGGGGACGCCCAGTTATCCGCAGCTTTTGCACAGCTGGCATTATGGATGGCAAATATTGAACAATGGAACGTCATCTTCTTGTTACCAACGGCCGTGTATGCCAACAAAGAATTTTTCACGAAGGTGAAGCTTCCAGAGGGATGTACTATTGTCGTAGTAGGCGTTGGCAAGTATTCACATCTTAACAAAAAAGATATCCTAAGGTATTCGTTCCCACAGAGAATCCTCGTGAACTACAACGACTAACAACAAGTCTATAACTATACAAAACTCTACATACCACAATAATTACATCACAAGACAAAGAAAGAAAGATAATTTACAAAGGTTAGGCTTAGTTACACCAAATCTTCATTCCCCATACCAAAAAGGAGGGAGGTATCCTCATTGCGGTCCTCGCTGCGGTCCTCACTGTGGTCCTCACCGGAGTTCCTCACCGCGGTCCTTAATGGGTTTGGACGGGCATGACTTTACACTATGTACACTATAGACATCCAGGTACTTTCGTATCCGGAGAAGGTTTCTCCCCATGAACAAGGGTTCATGGACTCAAAGAGATTTTAGTGTTTGACACAAGTAACATCTACACTTCCTCCCGTTCTCTCCTTCTAACTCTACTCACTCACTTGGATGGATATGGTATCACTGAGATACCCCCGAAGAGGTGTTAGACCCGTGTTTCCGAAACTACGAGGTGCATAATGTAAGTGAACAAGGGGCCTACCCGCCCACTATCCGTCCTTCTTGTAGTCTCCCTCCACATCCAATGCGGCTGGAGGTAAGATGTTTCAGGGACCGACCCGAGCCCTCACAACCGACGCCAATCTGACGCCGAAAGGTCACTCAAGACTCGCTAGGACCCTTATCCATCCGTCACTCCCTCCTCGTCCTCCCTTAACCACTTGTAATCTCACATGTTATTCCCATCCACCCGGACTATTCTACTTGATGGAACAAGGAAACAATCACAAGGGTCAGAGTTAGAGTCCCGCCCGACTAACCACCTACCCGTTTCACCTGTTATTTCCATCCACCCAGACTAATCTACTTGATGGAACAAGGAAACAACGACTTAGACGGTTAGTACGGACTTGAGGAGCGGACTACTTGAAATGGTACTCACAATCATATAGAATCCAAGCTCTCCCAACCATAGAAGGTTTTCAGAGAGCGTAGGTTTAGAATTAAACTGAAAGCAAAATACACACAACAAGCAGTCCAAAGAGGTGCCCCGAGGCTCCTCACTTATACTGCAGCAAACACACACAAGAGTCCAAACACAATGGATGCCTTCTACTAAACCTGGCAGCATTAACTACCCTTGACGGCGCAGCCACCGTCCCACCAATTCTACGTGCAAAGTCAAAGGCATCTAAACACAAATCCCAAGACAAAACCAAGTCAAATCCACGTTCAACTTGGGGCCAAGTCCAAGAGTGAACAATAATCTACAAACAAATAATCTGACCCTATTTCCGGGTCAACTCCTCAAGTCTTCTCTTCTCTTCCCTCCTCTTCCGCTTCTTCGCGCCCTTGCTCAAAGACGGGAGAGCCGCGGCCGTCGCGAGCGTCCCAAGAGGGGATAACATATTTGTGGATGAAGAGGGTGCCGATCCGGCCATGGATGACCGAGGCAAGCCCTCCATCGAAGTCAACGTGGCATCCGGGCCGCCCGGAGTGAGTAGCACGGATGTAGTGCCCTGGTGGGGCTCAGACAGGACCGGAGGGACCGGTACCTGACTCGGAGCCCCCATGAAGACCTCCTGAACAGAGGTGTGTCCCAACTTGCCCTCCGTCCATACTGGAAGGTGTAAGTAAGTTGAGCTCTCACTAGTAGTCTTCCCGAAAGGAGACATACCCTGCAAAGGGGCAACGATCAATGTGGTGCGACCAGGGTCTCCAAGGGAAAATCGGCGAGGAAGAGCCGTGCACGGAGACTCCATCGTGGCACCCGTGCGCTCCTTCCTCACGCTCTGTACCTGTGTGGTGACATCTGAAGGAGAATGGCAGGTAGGAACTCCCACAAATGGAGTCCGTGAGGGCAGAACCGAGCTATCCATATCAATCACACCCTTCCCCTTTGGAAGGCCTTGGTCACTCGAGTCTTGCCTCTCCGAATCAGCCTCCGAACCAGACTCGTCATCCTGGCCCGCGCCATCTGAATCCTCTACAATCTTGGGCATGATGTGGGTGAGGTTACTCACCAACATCCTCATGTTAGCATAAGCTGTCTCCAGCTTCACCGTCTGCTCCACCATGAAAGCGATGACCCTCTTGCTGGAGATATGGCCATCTCTCTCCAACTTGGCATCGAACATCTTGGCCTTCAACACTACATCTACTGGAAAGTGCAAGGCCTCCTCCACCTGTTGTAACGCTGATGCTGAGGCATTGGCTTGGAAACATGCCTCCTTCCAACCCTTCTCAGCCTCCAACGCCCGACTCCTCACCTTGGCCATGTCGAGGTTGAGCCGGTCCACCTTCTGCTCCATGATGCAGAGGTCACTAGCACCTCCCATCTTCTCTTTAACTGCTGCCACCAATCCATGGCTAGGTGGATTGCCCACCAAGCCACTCACCAGCCCCAACGTCCTCTCCACGTCGTCCACATACACCCGGAGAGCTTCAACCAACTCGGGGGCCTTGTAAGTCTTACCTCCGAGTAGAGCTGAACCGGTGGCTGCTGCTTGAATAGTTGCACGGGTCCGTGTCGAAGGAGCTCCACCTTGGTGCTGCCTCTGTCGCTTGGAGGGTGGTGGTGCCTCCTCCTCTGACTGGGATGAGCTGCTCCCTCTCTCCGATCATGGCTCAAGCTCCGACTCCGTTCCCTCGAACTTCCTCAACATGAGCTGGGTTCCATACACCACCTCCTCATTCGAGGTGGTCTCCTTGAAGTGGTGGTAGAGATGGATCAGGAATGGACAGATGGGAGAACGCCTGGTGTTCCCTAAACTCTTGGCCAACCTCAGCACGACCTCCTTCACAATGATGGCCCAGTTCACCGTCCTCTCCCCCAGGTAAGCTCCATATAATGTGTTAGCCAAAGTGACTGTGACCCGGGTGGGTCTCTCAGGGTACAAGATGGGTACAACGAATGAGAAGACCCATCTAGCACGGGGGTCGACGCAGTCTTGCAACGCATAGCCGTTCTTGGCATCCTTGGCCCCGAACCTCCCCTTGGCATACTCCTCCTTTTTCAAACTCGTCCATCCCGTGCCTTGGCGTGGAAATCCGTACACCTCCTGCCACCTCCCCATGGTCCACTGTTCGGGGCAAGCGCGGATATTATCTCCCTCCGGCTCTGGCAAGGGGTCCTGACGCAGCTCCTGCACCGTGGACTCGATACAAAACCCCCAGCAAAACTCGAGGAGGGAGAGGCATCCCATGCGGAGAAGGTCCTCTTTGAGCTCCGTGAGCTCAAGAGGATCCTTCGGGACCAGAGGGGAGATATCCCTTAACACGGAGAGAGCCATACTGAAGCTTAGCCTCGGAGTTGGTGGCCAGTTCTCTTTGTCATTTTCTTGGCTGTCGAGGTCGTACTCCTCAAGCCTTCCTCACACGGCCTTCCTCATCGTCGTTGTACAGTGTAGAGGTCGTGCTCGTCGTGGTCGTTGCCGAGGTCGTGTTCGTCGCCGTCGCTTGCTGTGGAGGTCGCGCTTGTCGTCGTTCCTGCAGAGACTCTCCTCACATCCTTCCGCCCACGGTCATCCCCACACGGCCTTCCTCACTCGGCCTTCGGGTTTCCGCACACGGCCTTCCTCACGCGGCCTTCCTCACACGGCCTTCGTCACAGTCGCTGTAGAGGTCGTGCTGGTCGTGGTCGCTGCCGAGGTCGTGTTCGTCGTCGTCGCCTGTTGTGGAGGTCGCGCTTGTCGTCGTTCCTGCAGAGACTCTCCTCACATCCTTCCGCCCACAGTCATCCTCACACGGCCTTCCTCACTCGGCCTTCGGGTTTCCGCACACAGCCTTCCTCACACGGCCTTCCTCACAGTCGCTGTAGAGGTCGTGCTGGTCGTGGTCGCTGCCGAGGTCCGCGCACTTGGTCTGCAAATAGTCCTCGGTGTGAGGTCCGCGCACTTGGTCTACAAACAGTCCTCAGTGTGAGGTCCGTGCACTCGCCCTCCGTGTAAGGTCCGCGCACTCAGTCTGCAAACAGTCCTCGGTGTGAGGTCCGCGCACTCGCCCTCCATGTAAGGTTCGCGCACTCAGTCTGCAAATAGTCCTCGGTGTGAGGTCCGCGCACTCAGTCTGCAAATAGTCCTCGGTGTGAGGTCCGCGCACTCAGTCTGCAAATAGTCCTCGTCGTGAGGGGGCGGCTTATCTTCGCTCGGATCGATGAGATCCGCACACGCTACCTGTTTGTGCCTCCACGTCTCCCAGGGTTGCACACACCTTCCGTGTAGGTCTTCTCGGCACCTGAGGTCCGCACACGCTCCCGGTTTGTGGTCCGTACTCGCGCTCCCTGATGAGGTACGCCCTAGGGTCATGAGGTTCGCACATCCGGTTGGTGAGGTCGGCACTTGCTCCCTATGTGAGGTCCGCGCACTCGCCCTCCTCCACCTTGCTGGTCCTCCACTTTATCCAGTAGTGAGGGTGCTACTCGTCCTCGCCTTTGTCGGTGAGGTCCGCACACGCTCCCTGATGAGGTACGTCCTAGGGTTGTGAGGTCCACACACAAGGTCTCTGATTGATGAAGGTTTGTCTTTCTCGCTGGTTTCGATCGTCGTGGTTGTGAGGTCCGCACACGCTTCCTGTGTGAGGTCCGCGTACTTGGTCTGCAAATAGTCCTCGGTGTGAGGTCCGCGTGCTCGCCCTCCGTGTAAGGTCCGCGCACTCAATCTGCAAACAGTCCTCGGTGTGAGGTCCGCGCACTCACCCTCCGTGTGAGGTCCACGCACTCGGTCTGCAAACAGTCCTCGTCGTGAGGGGGCGGCTTGTCTTCGCTCGGGTCGGTGAGGTCCGCACACACTACCCGTTTGTGCCTCCACGTCTCCTTCGTACTGCCCGCCGTTAGGTGCTGTTGTGGGTGCGGTCTCACTGGCTGTAGGATCTTCTCGGTGGGTCCCTCCCACTTTCTCCTTGGTGGTTTCCGCACCACCTTCCTCACGGTGGTTTCCACACCGGGGTTCCGCACCGAACTGTTGACTTGCTGCTTGACTGATCTTTGTTGAGCCTTTTACCCTGAGCTGGGGTACCCAGTTGCCTCCGGTTGAGGTTGATCGGTTGCCTCTAGCTTGGAAATCAAGGGTGAGGCTCTAAGTTAGATTCGGGCCCTAGGGTCTACTTTATCCTTTTTAAGGATCCTAGAGTAGTCATTTATTCCTCCAACCCTAATTCTATCTAACGATTAATTCTGGCGTAACTAATCCGCCAAACTAAACTAATTGGTCCATGTTAATCATCCCTAACTATCTAACTAAAAAAATTTAAAAATTCGTGGTACGACAACTATGCGACGTGGATGTTGGGCATTTGATCCGAACTCGGTTAATCCCTATGCTCTCGATTTTACAGAGAATGGGCGTCTAGAGCAAGTAGTACAACCGATTGGCGATGTTGTGGTTGTATGCAGCACCCTGTGGATACATCTCCTGGCTTAAACTATGTTTCTCGGGACGTTCCACTTCCACTTGTTTTCTTAGATCACTGGAGTGAGGCTCGTCAACCCTCTGAAGTTGATTTACTTGAAAGATCTCCATCAGAGCTGGTAAGACTAGTGGGCTCATACTTGCCCCGTGGTTGGGGGTTTAGTGGCGTGTAACATATCTACGGCCATTCCCACGATCCTTGAAGGAGATTTTTAGGGATTTGAGATTTTTATCATTGACGATTGTACAGACAGAGTTTCATTCCTGTACAATGAGTTGTCCGACAATTTCCAAGGACAACTGTTGGTCAGGACTGGTGGAACAAGTATTGGTTGCAACATCGTACATGAGATCGAACAGGCGGTTGGTGGAGTGAGGAATGAAGACGACAATGAGGATGGAGGTGGTTTACATGAGAGATTGCCACGATCAGGTACCACTGAAGATTCCTCATCTCGCAGTGGATCAAACGCCGATGAAGATGAAGTGAGTCAGTCTCGTCGAAGAGACAGGATTCCATCAACGCAGCGGGCGGTGGGAGATACTTCACGGGAGACGTCTGCAACACCTACAGAGAGGATGCAAGATACCGGTGTAGTAGATGTTGGTTTGGCGGCAGGGGCACGAGGGGGGCGTACATTTGATGGGCATAGGCTGGAGATGGGGCAAGAAGAATTGGACTCATTGGAATTTTTTTCCATATAGAGGAGGATTTGACAGCCTTCGATGCCTTCTCAATCAGAGCCAGTATCAGAGACACAAGAGACGTTCGGAGGTGCTCAGAGTGATACCGGACCAGGTTTGCCTTCTGTTCCAAGATCTAGCGTATCCGAGGACATCATTGCATTTCAGGGGGCCTTCTCATCAGAGCGAGAGATTTCCTTCAATACAGAGGATGGCTTTTTCTACAATGATGACAGCATAAGGCATACGCGGGAGGGTGTTCCTGGCAATCACCGATTTCTTGAGTGTACGTCCATTGGCATCGAAGATGTAGAAGATCGTCCAGTGTAGGATCATGAATTTTCCGCTATGGTAGGTAGCGCCATTGGACACGTGGAGGGAGTCGTTCCGCCAGAAGATGAGCTCTGAGCCTTGGAGCTATATACTATAGTAGAGCATGCACGCAGTTTAGGTGGCAAGTACGTTAGTATAATACAGTTTGAGATGTGTCTATTGTTCCGTGGGTGGTATATATTTATATATTGGGTGGTCCATATAATATGTTTGATTTTAGAATCCCTGAGCAATAGTATGGAATTGCTTGATTATGTATGCTTTTGCATTACAAAATATAGTGAGGTACTTTACACTGTCTTAAGAAATTGCATATATATTTTTTGTATTCCTTACACATTGTATTTGTAGTGCAGTACACTAAAATCCTATAATAGCTCAAAACACATTTATAATCTCTTTGGGCACATGATTATAATTTTGTAGCAGGATTTGCAAACTAGATTAGAAATCATATATTTTCTAAAAAAAGGTAGCGAATGTAAAAAATATATTACTAATATGAACATTAAGATGCCAATGTTTGACACGACAAACACCAAAATTTTGTGACAAATAACATACTAAACTTTTGCCAAATTTTGATTTTTTTAAAAGTTATGAGCAAATAACTTGCAGCTTTCTACCAACAACTAGTGCACTTGGCTAAGTGCATAATTGCTTAATTGCATATTAATGGTGCTTGAAATTATTTCAAAATTACTGTAGGTTCTAGAAATCCATATCTAGTAAATGAATTAGAAATTGATAGTGTCAAATGTGGATGTGAAGACCAACATAATGTGTTTCTTATGAAGGGCCTTCTAAAATTTGGTGAATTGAAACTTTCTAACCTAATTGTTTATATATCTGTGTGCAGTTGATTTGATTGCCAGAGAATTCAAGTGGGGAAGTGCTTATGGTATTCACATTACACATGGGGTTGTTTGGAACGGGTGGTTCTAGGAAAACAACCATGTGCAAGGTATGGTGTAACAAAATGATGCCCCAATTTTTGGGAGTTGTGCAATGTAGAGTTTGGAAATGTGGATGTATTACAAATGTGTATAAAGTTGTTACAAAGCATCAACCAACGTGAGTCCGGTCTTTTTACAAAATGTGGATGAAGGGCAGGTACATAAGTCAACTCTTTTATGTGTACAAAGCCTTGGACAAAGTGCTATGTGTGTCTAGTTTAATGATAAAATTTTGAAGGATCCATTAGTTTTGATGTGTCATGCTATTGAAAGTTAACTTGTGGTTGAAGGGATTTGTTCTTAAGAATGCAATTATTCATTGTTATTTTGGGGTGGGTTTTTTAGTGTCACTAAATTTAGTATAAAGATTATGAAAGTTAGCTACACTTCAGCCAATTCCATGTTTGGAATTAGTTGGTTGGTTCACGGATATAGCCACATCAAACTCACCTTTTCATTTTGTGCAGGCTTTGAACCTCATGAAAGAGCACAATGTCCCTAAGCAAAGAGTATTTTTGCTAATTGACGATGTCTCTCACAATCAATCATGTATTGATGAAGCAAAAATTCTTTTGAATCTTCTATTCAAAGAAGGGAGTTTAATTGTGATCATCTCTCAAAGTTCTAGCATCCTTGACACCCTCAAGATTGAGAAGAGATTCACAGCAAGGATTCCACCTTTAGAAACCGAGGAAGCCAAGGCATTGTTTTGCCATCAAGTAGGGTGTGATATATCTAGCCTCACGGAAGAACAAATGAAGGTAGTAGAGAGTTTTGTAGAACAATGCAACTTTAGGGTGCAAGGCTTTGACTCTCAAGAGTATCACCCATTGGCATTGAAAGTGTTGGGTAGTCAAGCTAGACCCAATGCAGAGGAGTGGCAAAAGATTAAGATTGACTTCAAAAGCAACGAGAATAAAAGTCTCCATTCTATAGTTTCCATCTTAAGATCAAGCTTTGGTACTTTGAGTTAGGAGTATCAAAGGATACTTTTGGGCCTTGCATTGGCTTACAATAGTGCTTTTTGCACACACATGGAGGGTTTGAAGTTGCAAATGTGGTGTTAATGTGATGAAAGTGATGAAAAATACATATTTAAAGTGGTAAGGGATTCATTCATGTTGTTGTTGTCAAGAATGCATTTTAGAATAAGAATGGCAAGTTTCATAAAATATCAAGTTACATAAAAATGACAACTTTTATAGATGATACCATTCTTCTATGTTTTGTTTATCGACGTCTTGAACTGCATGATGCATGAGAACTAAGCTTGTTATTTTGACATGACTGTGTGTAGTTGTTTGATACATGATGAACGTGTTGTGTAGGAGAAAGACCTTCAAGCAAAATTATTTATTGACTTCTATGCTGTTGAGTCTGAGCTCATATATATTCATGAACTTTATCACGAGTTTGCAAGGATGGAGGTGGAGAAGAAGGGATTGCAGTATAATGCATGGTGTTGTTTCTCTTGTGGACGTAAGCGTCGCCATCTAGATCAAGGAAGAGTTTGCAGTTATAATCATCCTATCTATGAGATAACATAAGATATACTCTCATGTGCAATATGTTTGGAGGCAGAATCGTCCATCATTCAAGATTGTGCAAAATTGGTCAGTGTAGATGTTCCAAGAGTGGAGAATCTGAGGATGTTTGTTGTGAATGGTGGATGTCCTCAATTGATAAGAGTCAATTTGGAAGGCGCTGTAAATCTAAAATCCTTTTATTGGAGGGATTTTGATGGGAAATTTTATCTAGATTTGACAAGTATGGAGTCTCTTGAAGAATTAAGGTTAGATAATGATGAATTCAATTCACCTATGACTCTCCATGGATGTCTAGATTTCTTCAAGAACTCCAACTTGGAGTCCTTGTTCTTGTCACATGTCCCACTCTATTTGCAGAACTTTAGTCAAGCAGCGTCGTTGAAGAAGTTACATCTTGCAAATTGTCAAGACCTTGAGAAGTTTGAAGGACTTGAAGCTTTGGTCCACTTGAACCTTATCATGTTAATTTTCTTGCGCTTTTCTTATAGAGTTTCTTTCACTGGCTTATTTTTCATACTTGGAACAATTTTCCTTAACCAAAGCTACCAAATTGAAGCAGATTGAGGGATTCACCAACTTGATTGGTCTTTGTAAACTTTCATAAAATGATGGGATAGAATTGAAAGAGTTGCTGGGGATTGAGGCTTGCACGAGGTTAGAATATTGAACTTAGGTGGCACCAGCATCACAAAATGTTTGTGGATTTCCATAATGAAGGATTTGACAATTATTGAGCTTAGTGGTACCAAGATAAGGTTTTTGCCTGATTGCCGCGATAGTTGCAAGCTCTCCAAATTAGTCATTAATGATTTTCAAGCTCTAGAGAGCACAGGGGACAACACAGGGTTGATTCCTCCAACTTTTCCGCAAAGTTTAGAAGGGTCCAGTGCAAGGAATTGTCAGATTTTAAATGTATTATCAAAGTTCCATCACGAACGAGCAATTGGATCTCCCCAAATCTTCCATCAAAGATGTATCTCGTGTGGTGTGTTGCAAGCAGTACCAATTTCTAAATTGTGCGTTGATGCGAATCACAAGCCTCCTTGACATGAGTAGCTTGAGGAGGTCGGAGGATTTGGATGTGCATGGATGTAAACTCTTTACTAGAATGGACAAACACAAAGTGCTTGCCTGTACTTGAAAACCTATGGGTGTACAAGTGCCTTTGCTTAGTGGCATTACCTAGCCTTCAGAGCTCCACGAGATTAAGAAACCTCTTCTTATTTGGTTGTCCGTGGATGGAACCAAATGCAGTGGAGGTGCACACCACTTCTAGGGTTGACATGGACATAGAGGATGTTTTGGACAATCATAAGAGCAAGATCTTGAGTATCCAACATTAGGAGTGACATGCATCCACGAACTTGGTGATGACGCAAAAACTCCACTACATTTTGGTCCACCAAAAAAAAGAAGCAAAATAATGACACATTTAACTACTTTTGGACTTTGCAAAGTCCAAAAATGAAGACCGTGGTTCACATCTCCAGTTGATTTAAGAAATCTCCGGATGATTGTAACTAAATTCATCCGGAGATCTCCGGTTGAAGCATACAGTCCAAAGTCCAGAATTCATTGAAATAGTCTAGATATAGCTAAATAATGTCCAACTATGGTGGGGGTCTTGAGACCTTGTTGTATGGGTATCCAAAAAGCCCTTGGAGGGATGACATGTCGGTTGTCTTTAAGGCACTTAGTGTAGAAAAGTGTTTACCTGTGAAAGGGAGAAGTAGCTCTTGATTCACTATCCTTTGTCCGGTGGCCATCGGATTAGTGATTAAAATGAACAAACATTATTTTCACGCTGGTTCCTTCAGGGGCCGGAGTTCTTCTTCTTTCTTCTTCTTCTTCTTAGCTAAATATTGCATATACAGCATATAGAGAGTTACTTGCATCATGCAGGAGTTACTTGCATTTAGATTATGTTCACTATTTGGAGAGCAGACAAGATTATGAGAAAAGGGAGCAAGGGTGGTAGATTTGGGGCTATGATTATATCCCATAATCTATATTGGTTTTAAGTTACCGAGCTTTGTCTATTGTGTGTTCAAAAGAGGTCTAAAAAAAGAAGGTGATTTGTTTATGATGTATTGGTATTGATACTGATGTTAATGATATGAAGAACAACATCAAATGCTAATAAAGCTGATTTCTTACCTCATTTATTTGGATATAGAGCATCTTTAGCTAGTAATCTGAGCAAATTGTTTTCCCCTCATTTATAATCAATACGAGTAGAAATATCATTCTCAATCTCTTTTATCTATATTAATAGATTACAGTCCGTTTGGTAAAGCCGGACCCATGGCCACGAGCTTTACCTGTGACCACTAACTCATAATCACCTACAAGCCATTTACTGTTGAAATGGGAAAGAGTTCAAGTTTTAGTTTCAGTTAAATTATGTCATTTAGTATCTTTTAATTTTGATAAAGTTATACATCTACTTAACTAGGAATTGCCTTTGGCCCGTTGGGGACAACGGGGATTTACCAGCATATAAAAGATTACAGTCCGTCTGGTAAACCCAGGCCTATAGATGTAGCTTACCTATGACCGCTAATCCATAACCATCCACAAGCCATTTATTGTTGAAGCAAGACAAAGTTCAAGTTAGTTTAAGTTAATCTATTGTCATTTAGTATCTTCTAATTTTAGTAAAATTATTATACATCTACTTAACTAGGGATTGTTTATGGTCCGTTAGGGACAACGGGCACCCACTAGGTCATTTATAATGGTGTTGTGCTAGCTTACGTATGATTCTCTTCTTCCTTTATGATAATGGCTATGTCGGGACATGTGAATGGTACAGTAAATTCTCATTGGATGTTGAGTACATGGTCATGTGTAATGCAAAATGCCTAAGATGGTCTTAAAAACCCATGTGTTATAGAGATGCATAAAAGGAACATTTGAAAGCAAGTTGCCCATTTCTAGATGTGGCATTGCCATCAAACAAGATTAAATGTGATTGTTATGCATGTGTGTGTTGTAGACCCATGACTAGATTAGATAGCACTCAATTTGAAATTGGTTACATAATGAGATGTTAGGTATAGTACCACTTTTTTAAATGAGGCTCGGATACCATGAGTTTTGTTGTTTGTTTCTTTTTTAATATTAGAAATTAGCTCGAAGTAATTAATTTCCATGATCATATCAAAGAGGAAAAAGGTGGCTAAGATTGATGGTACAACATGACTTCTCCTTTTTCTTTAAAGACGGCTAAAACGACTACCAACTTGAGTTTAGAGATCACCAAGCTCATTCGTCTCCAAATGCTATTAAGAGTGAACAACTAGTAGTATTAAATACAAAAAGCAAGTATGTTCCTGAAACTTTGGGTGACTTTGTAAATACCTCAAATAGAGAACTTAAATACGGAACTTATTTGTACACTCCCTAAAGTTCAATAAGATCATCTCTCAATTTTTCATTTCAAGGAATGAAAATCAGCTCTAAATAGTTTTCAGAAGAAGAACGCTGGTCCCCTTCGGGGACCGGCGTGAGTGAAGTGCCCGTTCATTCCACCACTAAGTCCATGCCCACCGGGCATGGGTTAGTAGTATGGAACTACTTCCCCCTTTCGAGGGTGGACACTATGTACCCAGTAACAAGTAACCAATACCAAAGGACCCTAGGTCCCAAAAAGTCCTAAAAGGGGAGAAGGGCATGTACGGTAAAATGTAAAATGCAAGTATAGATCTATGGGGGGGGTTTGAAGCATCTGGGAGGGGTTGGTTGTTTTCAAGTTTACGTTTATGTAAGAGTATCGACATAGCATGTTGAATTGCAATAGTGTTAATGTTTGAAAAGGTGGTTTTGATTGAAGTGATGGGGATTTTAAATGTTTCTTCAAGGGTTGTCATTGAGGGGATGAAGGTGGTGGCTCTAGCACCCGCGGTGATGACAATGAGGGGGTCTACTTTCCATCCTAGTGCTTGAATATCGTCAAGTAGTGGTTGGTATTTATTTGTTTTGTTTGCAATAGTGTCCGGGGAGAATCTATCATTGCAATATGTGAATTCAATAAATTGGATGGTGAGACTAGGGTCTATATGGTTTGGTGGGGGGTCTTTGTATGGAAGTCCTCTGACACATAATAGGTCCGGTTTGAATCTTGCATTACAGTGGCATCTTTGAGTATGACATCTGCAGGGTAATAGCCAAGGAGGGACCGTGTTTTCTTGTGGATTGTCATTAAAGGTTCCGGCATTCATGAGAATGAAACATCGGGATTTGGTTGATGATATAAGTAGTTTACGTATAGCCCATACGGCTTTGTTATGTCTTTTAACAATTAGTGAGTGTATATGGGGGTTTTGGCACTGGAGTAAGACATGTAGCCATGTGTCTGGGTCCGTGGTGTTGCAAATTGGACATGTAATTTTAGGGAATCTTTCTATTCCAAAGAAGAGTTGTTTGCGGGCATTGCCCATGTATTGCCCGGTGCGGAATTTGATTAGGCATGTGATTTGTGGATCCGTTATAGTGGGGTTTTTCCAGAAATTATTGGATAGTACATTATGAATGTTTGGGTTGCCAGTCCATTTATCAATATTGGGGAAGTTTTCTGTAAGTTTTTTTAGGTTATTTACAAGATCATGTTTTTTGAGGTATTTGTCCAAGAATCGTACGGGGCCTTTATCGGGAGTTTCACTCATAGAGGGCCATTCATATCTATGGAAGTAATATGGGGTGGCATAGGCGTGTTCATATGGGTGTTCGGCATTCTTGTGGGTTTTTTCTCTTCCTTCCTTTGCTAGTTTGTCGGCTTGTTCATTGCCGTCGATATTAGCATGAGCACGAACTTTATGGAGTGTAGTAATCTGTGTACGCTTTTGGAGCATTTCTACCATAGATGTAAGGATAGTTTTATCCGGGTGACTATTGTGTAAAGTAGGATGTTTAATATGTGTATTAAGGAGGTATAATACATTTATGCAATCTGTAAAAATGTGAGCCGGTTCGTTTGGATACTGAGTGGTGATTATTTTAAGGGTTTTGTGTATAGCCATCATTTCGGCTCTCAGAATATTCTGGAGTCCATGTAGTCTTTTACCTAATTTAATTTGTTTGGTAGAATTGTATATCCCATAACCGGCTTTTTCTCGGTGCCAGTGTCCCGGGCTTACTTCGGTTGGTTCTTTGAAAGAGCCATCAGTGTAGTAGCTAAAGTTGGGGTCAAATTTGAGGTCCATATTAATTTGGTAGTAAGAGAGGGGAAGGCTTAATTCGGTAATTGTCGATGTGGAGATGTTTGTGTGGGGGGTTTTAGACCATTTTTTGTTGCGGTTTACTCGGGTTGAGATGGGTGTGGGGAGGGCAATTGCGGTGTATACCTTGTTAATGTTTAGATTTTTTGCTATCAAAGTGAGGTGAGTGAGGTTTTCTAGATTACCTATTTCACAAGTTTGTTGGTGTATACATAGAATACGTAGGGTTGCTGGTTCAAGGCGGGGTGTTTGTATTTGCGGTGGTCTAGTGGGTTCTTTGTAAGTCATGGAGTCGGCTTCAAATAGTACTATGATGTGGGAGTCTGGGAATGGGCCTAAGAGTGGGTTAGGGTTTTGGTACCAATGAGTGTCGGGAGTGATAATAATGGTGATATTGTCGTTGGGGTCATTATTTGCCGCTAGGCGTGCCCAATGTATTGCTTGATGTGTTTCTTCTTCGTTGTGAGGGTGTGCGAGGCCTATTCCACTCCACTTATAATCAAAGGCTTTTCCAAGAGACCCAAAAATCTTATCGCGTTCGAATGGAGAGTAAAATTTTGAGATTTTCGTGGAGCATGTAACGGGGGATGAGAAGTATGAATGTGTGATATTCAGGGATGTAATAAGGTAGTCTAAGATAGGATCAGGTAATGTGTAGTGTGCATTTTTGAGGGGGTCATTTTTGGGTATTCGGTAGTTATATCTTTGGTATAGCCAAACAATTTTGGTTTCGAATGTTTGGGGTATTGGTTCGATGTTAATGGGAGTTAGTAGTGCATTGTGATATTGGTTCCACAGCCAT
This sequence comes from Bryoerythrophyllum caledonicum, assembly GCA_963971425.1. Taxonomy (NCBI): domain Eukaryota; kingdom Viridiplantae; phylum Streptophyta; class Bryopsida; order Pottiales; family Pottiaceae; genus Bryoerythrophyllum; species Bryoerythrophyllum caledonicum. Next base: position 25,945,279 of record OZ020522.1, read on the forward strand.
TGTAGTCTAGCAAGTGGTATGGTTATTAGATGTCTACCATTACCTTCGTATATGTGGGCATTGTCTTGTTGTATTTTAATTGTATTTGTTTGTGTTCGGATGTCCGTTTCTGGGTTGCATTCAGTTGTAGAGATATTAAGAAGGGGGATAATAAGGGGTGGTGTGACAAATCTTCTATCTCGAGGTTGTGCTTGGTGGTGGTGTATTTGTATGATATTTAGGTAATAACTATGTTGAGTTCTAAGGTAGTATTGTGTGAGGGTTTCGGTGTTATGTAAGGAAGTATTTGGGTTGTGCCAAGGGAAAAGATTTCTTTGTGGGAGCCATTTAGCGTAGGTGTTGTTATTGTGGGACCAATGGCATAGGTACGACGTATATTGTTTGCTTATTTTGTTGGAGTCAATGTGTTTATTATGTCTGTGCGCGGTTATGTTATTTATTGGGTGTATGGAGGGGTTTTTTAATATATGTGAAGGAGGGGCATATGTTCGTGAATGTGGTGGGTTTGGGGGAATTAGTGGAGGGTTGGTGTTAGGGTGGATGTCATTGTGATTTATGATATATGAGTCTTTAAGTGTGTACGGTGGGACGTGATTGGTGCAAGGGTTGGGGCATGTAGGGAGACATGGAGGGTGACAAAATAATTGTTTGGCAATGTTTAGTGCACTTTTTATTAGTTTATGAGGGGTACCATAGTGTGTTTTGTAGCTCTTGTCGTCCATAAGGTGTGTTCCATTTGGTAGTGTAATTTGTTTTAGATCAATAATGTTTGCAGAGAAGAGTTTTTGTAGGAGTTTGTCGGATAATTGTCGGTCCAGTCTAGGGAGGTTATGAATTTCATTTGCCCAGTTTTGTTCCAGTGGTGCAGGGTCTAGTAGGAAATCTTCTAGTGTGCTTTTTAGAAATATTTGACCTTCTGTTTTAAGTAGAAAAAGTGTGCGGGTAATGGGGGACCGAAAACAGTCAGATTTTTTAAGTCTTTGGAGGTATTGTGCTCCTCCATAAATGGCAAGGATGTGCCGAAGGAGTCCACTGTAAATTAGTCCTAGTCGTCCTTTATCGTTAAGTGCATTCTGGAGTTGTTCTCCAATGCAACGTAAGTAGGCATTTTTGAGGGAGAAAGCTTCTAATCCAAATAGTTCTTGGGGGAGTTGTGTTATGATATTAGGCGTACAATTAGGGAGTCCGCATATTTTCTTTTGTATGGCTATGATTTTTTTATCGAGTTTATTTATGGCGGGCATGGAATAAGGGACCGCATAGAAACTATATGAGATACCCGGTCGTATGACGGTATCAATCATTTTTATTTTTTGTTGCAATGTGACCGGACAAAGTGTAAGTTCCTTACATTGTTTAATAAGTTTTGTAGTAGTAGCATGAATTTGAATTTTCCATTTTAAAGAAGGGACTAGGTTTATTCCAAGGTATATGTAGGGTTGGTTTTGGTTTAGAACCGGAATTGGTTGGTTACGATAGTGGATATTGTTAGCTTGAATAAGGGCTTTGAAGGCGGTCGGGTTTGTTTTAGATTTGTTTGGACATCCGGTTATGGCACATTTTTGGACCCCAAGTTCCATCCCGGACCATAAACAAAATTTGTCTATTTTGTCTAATTGAGTTTGGAGTGATTTGAGGCGTCCGGAGATGGCCGCAAGATCGTCAGCATATGCGGCCGAGTTTATGGTAACTTTTGAGGTGCCAAAGGTGTAGCCATTATTCCCTCTTTGAAGCCATCTCAGTAGGGGTTCCAGAAAGATAATGAAGAGGTATGGGCTCAATGTATCACCTTGGATGGTCCCTCGTTGGATAGGGATAGGGCGTGTTTTACCAAAGAATTCTCCAACGTATGTAGTGGTAGATTGGGAGTATATATTGCCAACCAGTGTGACCGCGTCGCATGGGTATCCAAGATCGCTCATAATGGTTAGCAAGCGAGGGTGGTCAATGGAACCGAAGGCGTTTTTGAAATCAATGTATAGTATGTAAATGTCTTTATTAGTGAATTTTGCATCTTCAAGAGCGGCGATGAGAGTTTGGATTTGCCGTGTGGTACTTCTTTCAGCTCTGAACCCTTCTTGGCTTTCGTGTAGTATTTGGTGTTTTTCCCCGTAGGCCGATAGTATTGATGTTAGTGTGCTAGTGTACAATTTGTAAATGGTGTTGGCTAAAGCAATAGGTCGGTGATTGGGTAGCTCGGATGGGTTGCCTTTTTTGTATAATAATATTGTTAAACTTGTTTTCCAGGATGCAGGAATTGCTTTTTGTTTGTAACAATGGAGGAAAAATAATGATAAAAGGTCATGGAATCTCGGAGGCATGTTTTTTAGAATTGAGTTAGGTATATGGTCCGGTCCGGGAGCTTTGTTGTTTCCCAAATTTTTTAGGCACATGTTATATGTGTCTCTATTATAATATGTGTGGAGAGGGGTTGTGGGTTCTCCTCTTTTATCAATGGTGAATCCATCAAGATCATGCCACGGGTATTGCCTGACCCCGCATGTGCATGTTGGTGTATGTTGTGGTTGGAAGTGACATGGGGGGGTGGATGGCCTATTGTTTATGGATTGTTGAGAATGTATTTCGTTTGCAATGTCGTTTGGGCTGGTTAGGATATTATTGTTTTTATCTAGAATACAATCTAGTGGTAAGTTTGTGTTGTTTTTAAAGACTTTTCTATTAATCTTTTTTGGGCTAGATTCGTATAGTTGTCGGTATTTAGAAATGGCTTTTCTGATACATTCTCTTGTATATTTTGTAGTAATTTTCCGAGCTTGTTTATTGGCGGTTTTTGCAATGTCTGCAATGTCTTTTAGCCAATCTTCGTGAGGGTTGTTGAGCGGTGGTACTTGTGGGATTTGGGGGTGGCGAAGGTTTTGTAGTTCAGAGAGTATGGGGTGGTTTCGCCAATTTTGATTAGTTTTAGCGATGTAAATTGCTTTCCGAATATTGTGGTATGTAACAAGATGTTGTTTCCACTTTTTGGCTAGTTTTCTCGGGAGATACCCCCCTTGGTTCGAGGTTCTAGGTGTGAGTTGTGGGGTCGGAGGTGCTTTACACGTCTTTTCTAATGTGGTAGAAATTTCATTAATAATTTTGTCAAGAGAGGTACAGGCTTCTTGCCATTGTATGTGTGTTAGGTGTTGATGGTTGGAAAGAATTTCTGTAAGGGAATCTAGATGTAGTGAGTTTTTTTCAAAGAATATTGTATTAAAGTTATCAAGGTTTTCTTTTGGGATGGGGTTTAGTATTTTGATATCGTTTGAGTTTGTTTTGGTGGGGGGTCTACTTATAAGGATGTTATGAGGTATATTTAGTTGGATTGGGAAGTGGTCCGAGTTTAAGTTGGTTGAGATATTGGTGATAGATGTGTATTGGGTATGGTTAGGTGTTTTAATGTAAAATCCATCAATTAGGCTAGTGTGTGTGTAATTAAGTCCTCCTTGACGAGAGTATTGTGTATCGGTTGGGATCAGATATAATTCTAGGTTATCCGTGTAATTTCGCCATTGATAATCTATATCACGTGGGGGAGTGAAGGTCTCTCCGTTATGTCGTCCAATAAGGGCAATATCTCTGTTAAAGTCTCCACAAAGTATTATTGTATGGTTAGTGTGCGTATTAATTTGTGAAGTGATGGAGTTTTGGATTTCCGGAATAAGCCTAGAGTCTTCTATGTGCGATGGCATGTATAGGTGAAGAATGAGCCATGGTTGGAGGGGTCGGTTAGTGATTTTAATAATTTGAAGGTATGGTGATATATTAGCCGGGGTAGGGATTTTAGTAATATTCCCAGGGAAGGCATATGATTGGTGTATGAGCATGAGGAGGCCTCCTCTCGTTGGTGTATATGGTATTCGTTGTTGGATGCATCTTGTAAGGGCATGAGTGTTATTAAATATAAGTTTGTAATCGGGGAATGTTTTTTGGATGTATTTTGTGGATTTAGTAGCGGTTAATTTAGTTTCCTGTATAGCAATTATGGCGGGTGGCGTGTTGGTGTGGGTAGATAGATTGTGGAGGCATGGAAGAGCAGTGTTTAGGGATGCAGCGTTCCATGTTAAGATGTATGTATTGATGCCTCTGGTATTTTCGTTATGATTTCCAGTTGGTATATATGGGGTTGGTGGAGATGGGAATGTGTATTCTGGGATAGGCTCAAAGCATCTTGTTATTTCTTTAGTTAGTTCATGTGGCAAGAATGGGAAGTGTAGTTGGATAGTGTTTTGTGTGGGGGGTGAGGTTTGACTGTGTACGAAATCATATATTTCTTTGTGTATGGAGTCTCTATGTTCAATAATGTTTTGATTTTCTGCTAGGAAACTTGTATACGGGTGTTTTGTATTAATATGTCTTTCGGGTGGGTTATGTAGATTGATTAACTTGTTAAGGAGAGTATTGGTCCAATTTGTGGTATTGGTATTTTGTAGGGCTAATATTTGATTGCAGTCTTCTAGAGAGGGGTGTACTGTAATAATTAAAGCATATAGGATATGTGATGGGGGATGTGTAGTTTTCTGTCCAATGTAGTGTGCTATATGCGGGTAGGTCGTGTTATGTGAGTTATGTAGTTCATGTGTATTCTTTAGTAGTGGTGAAAATGTGTTAGCAAGGTGTTGATACTCGGGGTGTAGTTTTATAGTACTAGGGATAAAGTACATTTTTGCCCGTTTCTTATGAGCTGCGGGGTGTGTTTTTATTATGTTTGGCATCGGGCCTGGGTTTTTTTCAATGTCACCGCTGAGAAGTATTAGTATTTTACACAGGTAGATTGTGGTAGGGTATTGTTGTTGTTGGGTTTTTAGGTTTTGTAGGATTTGTTTGGGTGGTTGGAGTTGTTGGGGTTTTTGTTGTTGTTGGTGTCTTTGGAGGTTTATTACTGTTGATGTTGTTGTTGTTGTTGTTGTTGTTGCTGTTGTTGTTTTTGATGTCATTGGGGGCTTTATCTTTTGGTGGTGGTGGTTGCTGTTGTGGTTGTGGGTGTGGGTGTGGTTGTGGGTGTGGGTGTGGTTGTTGTTGTTGTTGTTGTTGTGGGTGTGGGTGTGGTTTTTGTTGTTGTTGTTGTTGTTGTTGTTGTTGTTGTTGTTGTTGTTGTTGTTGTTGTTGTTGTTGTTGTTGTTGTTGTTGTTGTTGTTGTTGTTGTTGTTGTTGTTGTTGTTGTTGTTGTTGTTGTTGTTGTTGTTGTTGTTGTTGTTGTTGTTGTTGTTGTTGTTGTTGTTGTTGTTGTTGTTGTTGTTGTTGTTGTTGTTGTTGTTGTTGTTGTTGTTGTTGTTGTTGTTGTTGTTGTTGTTGTTGTTGTTGTTGTTGTTGTTGTTGTTGTTGTTGTTGTTGTTGTTGTTGTTGTTGTTGTTGTTGTTGTTGTTGTTGTTGTTGTTGTTGTTGTTGTTGTTGTTGTTGTTGTTGTTGTTGTTGTTGTTGTTGTTGTTGTTGTTGTTGTTGTTGTTGTTGTTGTTGTTGTTGTTGTTGTTGTTGTTGTTGTTGTTGTTGTTGTTGTTGTTGTTGTTGTTGTTGTTGTTGTTGTTGTTGTTGTTGTTGTTGTTGTTGTTGTTGTTGTTGTTGTTGTTGTTGTTGTTGTTGTTGTTGTTGTTGTTGTTGTTGTTGTTGTTGTTGTTGTTGTTGTTGTTGTTGTTGTTGTTGTTGTTTTTGTCTTGATTAGTAGTATATATATATACTAAAATCTTGGTTTTAGTTTTTGTTTTGTGTGAATTTTTGTGATGTTTTTTCCAGCTTTTATTATTATTTATTGTAGTATATATGTATACTATTTTATTTAGATTTATTGCAGCATTGTTTGTCAATATTAGTTTGACGTGTCCATTTTGCCATCTATAGCACGTTGCTCCCGTTCCGAAGCTTGTGACTCGGCCGCCATGATTGTTTGGATGAGTTGAGATCGGAGAGTTGTCATTTCCCCTCTAAGGGACTTGACCGTGTTAGCTTGTACCATATCCGCATATTGTCTTGCCTCTTGAACGATTTCCCCCTTCATAGTCTTCATTTCCTTTCGGAGTTGTTCAAGGGTAATGCCATTGCCCTTGTTTGGTCCATTCTCCATGGCAATCACAGCATTGGCAACTGCCGAGTTTACATCTGAGAACCCTAACCTCGCAAGTTCATCCGTATTAGGTTTATTACTTCCATCTAAACTTTTAGGGTGGGGAGTGAACATGACATACTTTCCGTGAATTTTCTTGCTTTGTTTGACATGTTTTTTGTATACTGCAGCGTTTAGACATTCAATGTTACAAGTCCCCACATGTCGCCCGTGCTCGAGTTTGAAGAATATATCAACCACATTCTCTTCACCGATTACGGACTTGATTCCACTTGCAAGTTCCTTTTCATTTTTTGTTTTATTGAGGTTTTTAGCAATGAGAATAAGACAATTCTTCTTTGCAATTTCGTCCTCATCCATTTTTCTAGTTGCAAAGCACGGCACAAAAATCTCATTGGAGAATGTGACTTTATAGTCTTTTACTTTGGCCGCTTGCTCCGGGGAGGGAGTTTTCACCCATGCGAAGTCAGAAAAAGCCTTCTTTTCTACCCCGGTAATTTCAAAATCCTGCCCTCTCGCAAAGCTCTCCCTTACAATCTCTTCATGTAGTTCATATGATTCTTTATTGGCAAGATTTGGACCCGAAATTTTGACTGATAGGAGGTGTGAAAAGGCAAGGGCGTCGTATGTTTTGCATACTTTCCCCTTATATGGAATCCCTTCATTTAGAATGAGAATGAAGGGTCTCAGTCCTTTCAACAATCCTCTACCGTCTATCTCGGGGTTTTTTAAGTGTATTTTAATGACCCCATTCCAATTGTTGGTTTGGTGATAGCAAAAAATGGCTATAGGCTCACCAATGTCTGTCCCAGTAGGGATTTCCATTTCATTGAGTCTATTTTTTACCATATTTAAGACAATATCCTTTGCCCAGACTTGGTCCCCAAGCTCGAAATGAATCGATACTTGGTAGTCTAATGCATAACCATTTTTATCCACCTCAACTTCACTTGGAAGTTGGGTGAGGTTAAAATGGTTACCCACTTTTCCATCCATTCTTTTGGATGGCCACTCTATTTGGGGAGTGAATGGGAAAGCAGGGACTGCTACATAACATTCGCTTGCCTCTTTCGTACTTAGACCACACTTGACCAAGTCTTCAATACTTACTATTGGTATTTTATTATTCCCATTATTCTTTGCAATTGTATTCATTGCATGAAAACCCAGCCAGTATTCGGTGAAGGGCAAACTTGTTGCCCTCACTTTCTTCTGGGTGGTGTTTGTGATAAACAAGACGTTTTGACTCTTATTGACTGGGTTTCCATCTACTACATCAACAAAAAGGCGCTTGGAGGAGGTGGCAACATCTTGAGCTGTAGACATACTGTAGCATACAAAACAAAGTGTGTTAATTGATTTGCATCGTATTGACTCACTATAACCCCTTATCCTCTTGTGCTTAACTTCTCCCCCCAACATACGTTGAGGGCTTATTGAAGTTAAGATTGTCAAGAAGGGGTGGACAGAAATGTTGTTTGCATGACAACTACTTACCGAATCATGACCTAAAGGTTGGAGGTGAGAGGATTTGACATAGTAGTACATAATGACCTTTGCACAGACACACACACGGGGGGTGCCAAAAATTTGGGCACCCTTCCAAGTAACACACTCAAATAACTCATTATGTTTACATGACTTTGGGATTGCATAATAATCCCAGTAGTGGTAGAGAGCGGTAGATTGTAAAGATGGTGAGAGAAGAGAATGACCTGAGAGTTTAGTCTTGGCTGGAAAGAGACACCTTACGATTGGATGTCTCACGCTTGACTCTAGCTGGGGTCCCTTGACTTGTGCTCCTATTGTGGTGGCATAGGCTGCGGGCTTAGGTTGCGTGTTGGCTTGTAGGGGCTTCACCTCCGCTGGTGTTCGAGCAGTACTCGTGTGTACCTCTACGGCTGCGTTTGAATCTTGAACTAGGTGTCCTAACGCCGTCCTTGGGAGAGGTGGTTGGCAGACTCGGATTATCGGAGTTTGAGCAGTCGTGCTCCTCTCGGCTCCCAGCTGGGGTTTCTGAGATTGGATCTCCTCGGCTGTGCTGCTCTGTTTCGCGACTCTTCGTCCTGCTTGCGGGCTACGCCGATAGTGAGAGTATCGCCGCTGGGTGCCTGTGCTGTGTGCGGCGTGGGGACGGAGAACGTCTTGCAATGTATACTGGGCCTCTTGTTGCTTCTCACGCTTCTGCTGTTTGGTGTTGGAGGTTTGGGCTACTGGGGCGTGGGCCGCGGCGATCTTCCTGGTGATTTCGCGATTCTTGCTCCTCCTCTGCTCGTGGGTGTCGGCGATCTGGGTTGCTGGGGCGTGTGTCACGAAGAACTGGCACCAGAGCTCGTGTTTCTTGTTCCTTGCTTGGTTAGGGTAGCTGCTCTTCAACTGCTTCGCGTGGATCTGCGGCTCGATTCTGTTGTGAGTCTTGATGACTCTGCTCTGCACTTGACTGTGACCTTCATGTAGATCGTTTCCTGGTTTGGCTGATCTCGCGCTTGTTTGTTGCAGGTGCTGACCTGTCTGTGAGAAACATGCATAGATTAAGTTAGTGACAATCAACGGAGAGGTATAACTCACAACATACAATGAATTCGCAAAGCAAGGAGGAGAATGATCTTCACTGGTGGAGAGATTCCGATCTACGCGCGCGGGATGCAGCTTTCGGCACCTTCGATTCTTCTCGTCACCTTCCAGGTACGCGATCTCCTCATGGGCTTGGTAGGGAGCGCAGTGTGTCCACAGCATGCGGAGTGGACGTACGTGAGGTATGCCAGTTTGAGAGGGTTTGAGAATGAGAGGGAGTCGAGTTATATACCTTGTTTTTTGCTGATTCTTGATGGATGTAGTAGCAGTCAACGAACGTCTTCGTATTCGTTTTGTTGATCTTCTAGGGTTGGCTTTGACAAGGAGCCGTTTGGATGCGGTTGGTCGATCTTGATTTTCCATGAATTTTCTGTCTTTGTAGTGGCGGCTAGGGTTTCGCCTGTGGCTCTGTGCTTGGCTGTGTGTCCCTGTGTGTTTCGCACCTTCCTGTGTTCTATGAGTATTTAGCAATGTAGTGCTATCAGTGGGGAGAGGGAAAAGAGCGCGGGTAAGATTTCTTACCTGGGTGCGTGCGTACCTGTTATTTGTTTGCTGTCTTGATAGTCTGCCTCCTTGTTGCATGTGTTTTTGACATAGGGCCTTCACTCCATGTGTAGTTAGTGTTGCTGGCTTCTCACGTTTTGTTGCTGTGTCGCCATCTAGCTGCAGAATTCTGTATTGATTTCGGCATGTTCCTGTTGCTGCCTGGCTGGGGGACCTATGGTTTCTGCTATCCAGAAATATAACGCACAAAGTGGTTAGATGTGAGGTAAGAATACGCACCTTGGTTCTGGGGGGTGGCACGACATTCCGTTTTTTGGTTTGCTTCTTGTTCGTGGCGCTGGTTGGATTAACTCTGTGGTGTTGATGCAGGTGTGTTGGTGTCATTGCCGGTGCAGGATGATGCGCTGCCCGATTTGTTGTCCCCTGCTGATGTCGTCGTATTCGTCGTCGCTGGGTTTGTTGGCTTGCTTGATGTTGGGCCTGCCTTTCGTGTGAAGTCGTTTCTGCTGGCTCTTCATATTTTTTTTCTTCATTACCATTCAATTGCTGGGTCCTGTGTGGATTCTTCTCTTTTCTCAGTGCTCTTTGGTTGGGGGACCTGCGGTTCCTGCAGGTCAGAAACAGGGAGCACGAAGTGATTAGTTGTGGGGTGAGATTACGTACCTTGGTCCGGGGGGGGTGCACGTCGATGTATTTGTTGATTTGTGTCTTGTCTTTGACATTGGTTTGGATGCTCATGTGGTGTTGTCGTAGGTATGTTGGTGTCGTCATCGATTCAGGGTGGTGCGATGTCCACCTTTCTATCCACGGGCGGTGCCGCCCTCTGCATCTTCGCTGGATCTTCTGCACCTTTCTCACATAGCAGCTGTCTTGTAACTCTTTGTGGTAAGGGTTAGACGTGAGTATTGTGTCTCCATCAACTATAATGGTGTTTCTTACGGTTTTATGAGAGCAACATTTAGATAACATACGGTTCTCAAAGAATGTGTACAACTTAACTGGTCGGTTGGTTCGTCGTTTTTTCGGAGGTTTCCTTGTGTCTCTGTCTTCTGGGCTGTTGTGGTCTTCCGCCACCTGCAGCTGCGATCTTGGCGGTGGAGCTTGTTCCTGTTCGTGCTGCCCGACCATTTTCAGCGCCTCCCTTATTTCGTGCAGCCCTGCCGATTTCAGCGCCTCTCTCATTCTTTGTGTCTCTTGTGAAGCCTTGAACTTCGGTGCTACCTTTTGTTGTTTAGTGACGTTTACCTCCACCTGCGGTTCCACTCTGTTTGCTGGCTGTGGAGTGCACTTGTTCCTGTGCCTATGTGTATCCATTTCCTCTGTGCCGGGGAGTTTAAGCATCGGATTTATTCCTATTCTGTTTACTACTGTATGTGAGTTTATAATACAAACACTAATTGGACAATGTGCAATATGTAAGGCATCATAGGATAACTTAGCTGGTTTCGCAGAGTGTCGTTCGTTGCAGGATCTTGTGTCTCGGCAGCTGACTTGACTTCCTTGCAAACAACACTTTGTCTTCATCGAGTCGCTAGAGTCCTAGTTGAGGAGGGGTCTGGTGTGTGGTATAGCGATGGTGTAGCGGTAAGCAGATCTCGATCTAATTGACTTAGAGCTGGTATGAGAAGTGCAATAACTAGATCTAGATCTGAGCCAACACAGAGCCCCGCTTCAGATCTCCTCTCCCAAAACTAGTACTAGTTTGTTGCACCTTCACACAACTTTGTATCAATCGATCTAAGATTTGCAATCCCTCTCAACACTTTGCACATCATACGCATACCTAATCAGCAACAAATAATACACACCGGGATTCACAATGAGCCCAGCAGCTCTCATTGTTGTGTGTAGAGAATTTGCGCCTAACATCAGAAGCCCCTCCTCACCAGGATTTGCGGAGCTACTCTTCTCTCATTTTTGCGAGCCTACCAAAAAATAGTTTTCATTACCTTGGATGGACTCAAAAGGCAAAAGAACAACATTGCCAGCACATTGAGCAAATCCAAAAACTTTTCCTACAACCCTCTATGAAACATGAGAGTTTTAATACTAGTAAGAAAAATCATTTTAATTAAGTTCGTTGGAAAAATATCATTCTATAGTTTAAAACTTTTACTCCTTATGTATGTCCAAATTTCCTCATTGGTTAGAGTTATCCGCAAACTACCCCAAATCCTCAGTTTCTAACCTGTAAAATGGAAAAGCCAGGGTCGCCGAGTCCACTGGCAGGGTTTCATTGTAGACCTTGAATAGAACATTGGATAGATTAGTTTTTGAGCCCTAGAATTCCCAAACTCCCATTTGTGCCTGGCTTTTATTTTAAGCAAACTCTGACCCTTCAAGTCATGCACAACTCTAGGATTGTAGGATACATGCCAGAGTGTCATGACGTTCAACATCGTTCTTGTTTGTTTTTGGGAGATTTGTGCCATTTGTGCCATAAATAACACCTCCATGAAACCCTCAAATCCTGAATTTATTTCACAGGATTAATTTGCGGCTACACTCAAATACAGGACAGATTCTCTTTTGCATGAAAAAAGGAGGACAAAAGACCGGTTCCCTTTACGAGTAATTCAGTTGTAGGAGAAACTTTCTTTGATTGATTGGTATACAATTCAACCCCTTTTTTAGAAGTTTCCAGTGATTCATTTGAAGGTGAATGAGCCAAGGACACTTTTGTCCTCATGGACATGAGATGAAGAAGTAAATTCGAACACAAACACTGAAGTGAAGAAGAGGAATGCACTGTTGTCCTCACTTTCATTGCTGCTGTAACATCTTTCTCTTTTGCAGTGGATGCCGCTGAGGGAGTTTCGGGAGCAGCCCATATTCCGGCAGCGGCCCACCATGCTGAAGATGCTGGAGGTGTGCCTGGCGCGCGTGGAGCGGCGGTGTGCCGGGTTCAAGTACGACCCCATCCATCCGGACAGCCTCAACCCCAACTCTTACTTCTACTACAACCAAGTGGAGTTCTCGTCGGAGCAAGAAGCGCAGGCGTATCTGTAACGTAGTCGACCATTCTTCAGGTCTGCGTCAGTGAAACCGGGACAAAATTGAAACCGTGTCTGTCTCATCCCAGTTTTCTTTTCTGTGTCTTCCTCATTTAATCTCGCAGTGGACATCTATACAACTGTTAGAGTTCAGAGTTTAGATCATTCTTCTTGTCTGTCAGTGAAAGCGGAATAAAAATGGAGCCGTGTCTGTCTCATCCCAGCTTTTTCGTCTGTGTCTTCCTCATGTAATCACACCTACACCACTATTAGGGTTTAGGGTTTACGGTCTCCACTGCAACTATTAGGGTTTAGGGTTTCTGGTGCAACGATCGCAGTGGTTTCAGGTGTTTACACCGCAATCGTTAGAGTTTAGGGTTTCGCGAGATCGCAGTGTATCTCTTAGAACCTAGCTCATTCAAAAGACATGGAAAAAATTCAGGAGTATGCGACTCCAAGGACACTAGACCGTTTCTTTTGAAAAACCCTGAACTCATAATACCAAACCCTAAACCCTAATAGTTCCTAAACCCTAAAACCCCGAAGGAAAACCTTACATTACTTGCAAAATCAGGATCGTGCGCCTCCGACAGTTCCAAAAAGACCAGACAATCATCTTCTTCAAGAAACCCTAAATCCTCAGCAGAAAGCAAAAGCCATAGAAAGATCAGGAATATGCGACTCACAACACCAGATTGCAGACAAAGAAAATCTCAGAGCTTTGTTTCTACTGTGAAATGCCTCATTCCTTGTTCCAGCAACACTATTTGCCAAGACACACGCCTACAGGACAAGTTGATCTTCACCTCACAACTGTACAGTTATGATCATAGACCAGACAAATTATCAGGAGTAATATGCACTCCATCAATCTTCGAACATGGGAGCGGAATTGGTGAAACCGTCCTCTCACTGGAAGATGTGACGAGACGATGAGCGCCACAGGAACAACGGCGATGTTGCAGATGAGTTCGCTAGGGTGTAGAGATTGCAGAAATCTAGCGTCTGCAAGCAGCTACGGCGCCGGAGGATTGCGAATTCACCACGAGAAGAAGAGGAATGCGGCCTCAGAGACTAGGATTTCGAGGAATTCAGCGTGCGAGGCGAGGTTCGCCTTTGCGGTGGTGTGCAGAAAGAAAATTGTTGCAGAGGAGAGGAGTTCGAGAGCTTTGAGGAGACGTAGGGTTTCAGTGTGTAACGCCTTTTCAAATGACGCTGCGGATGCGAGCTTTGTCCAGGTTTCTTCTTCTTCTTCGATTGGCGTTGCGCCGGTATAGCGATACGTGATTCCGTTGCGGAGGACGTTTCCGCTGGTGGAGCCGTTCATTCTAGCGGAGCTGGGGACGATACTGCGGGGGTGGATGTGCACGGCGGTGGCCGTGGGGGCGCTGTTCCTCACGGTGCCGCAGATCGGGAGCCTGTCGAGTCTGCTGGCGCAGGGCGACATGGCAGCGCTGCTGCCGCGCGCGGGCCGCGTGCTGGCGCTCGTCATGGTGCGCTCGGTCGCGCAGTTCTGGCAGCAGGCACTCCTGTGGGAGGCCGCGCTCAAGATCGCGTTCAAGCTTCGCGCGCATGTGTACGAGCGCGTGCTGCAGCGCGACATGGAGTACTTCGAGGGCGGCGCAGCCGCAGGTGATGTCGCGTTCCGCTTGACGGCGGAAGCGGAAGACGTCGGCGACACTGTGCATTCTCTTCTTCATGTGAGAAATCTCTTGTATCTTTTGCAAATTGCTGCATACTTGTCTTGATTGAGGTGTAAGATTGGTGATACTTGTCTAAGATTATGATGGTTTTTCATCATTTGAAACATTGAATTGGAGAGCTAGTTGTGAAGTGTCTTGTGTCTTCTTTTTGCTGTGATGGAGGTGCTAGATACTTGTTTTGATTGTGGTGTAAGATTGATGGTTTTTGGTTATCTGGAAACTGGAACTGGAAAGCCAATTGTGGAATCTCTTGCATCTTCATTTTTGCGAAGGAGTTGCTGCAGTGTAGTACATACTTGTTTCGATTATGGTGTAAGATTGATGGTTTTAATTATCTGGAATTGGATTTGGAATGGAATCACTTGTATCTTCTTTTTGCAATTTCCGAGAGAAACTGCTGCTGTGATGGAGTTGCTAGATACTTGTCCGAGATTGTGATGTGAAGCTGATGGTTTTCATTGTCTGGAAACTTGACCTAGAAGCTGAATTTCATAAGTGTGCAGATGTTGGTCCCCAGTGCGCTTCAGCTCGGTGCTATGGGCTTCCGGATGATTTCGTTGAGTCCGCTCCTCTCTTTCGCAACCATTTCAGTAAGTGGAGTTCTTCCTCTCTTTAATTTTTGTAACGGTTTCTGTGCATCTTTGTAGAAAATAGTACTCAAAAGATCACTTTTAATTTGGAAGGAGATATTTACGTGGGATCTGTAATCCATTTCTTCTGTGCTACTTTTTCAGGTGGTTCCTTTGATGTTTGTTGTCATAGCAATGTTGGGGGAGAAGTTGCGACAGCTTTCAAAGACTGCTCAGACAAGCATCGCTGGTATCTCTGCGTATTTAAACGAGGTGCGAAGACCTGTCTGATCAAGCTAAGGATGAGCCTGAGAATTATGCACCTGGAACTCTTGCAACGATTGCTGGTCTGGAGGAGTTTATGACCATGCTGTTGTTGTTTTTGTATGGTATTTGGAAATTGAGGATCCATGGTGATAGCTGTGAGATTTACGCTTTTACATCTAACTTCTGTGTATTTTAGCAAGGATTTGTTTGAGTTGAGAGTTATGGCGTGCTCTTTGATGTTCAGGTTCTGCCAGCAATGTTCGTAGTGAAATCACATGCAGCGGAGGCCTTCGAGGGGAGAAGATTTGAGGGTCTCGCAAAGGCGGACTGGCAAGCGCATCTGGGGAAGAAGAGGATGAAGGCTTTCATACCTGAAGTCATCACTGCTGTCTATGGAGCGACAGCTATTGCACTCTTTGGTGTGGGCACGTGGGTCATCTCACACGGACTGGCAACCGGTATTGTACAGGTTGATGAGTTTGGATTTCAACATGTGCAGGAAGTATTAAGATTGATGGACAGGACATAAGCGACTTCGACGTGAGGAGTTTGAGAAAGCACGTTGCAATCGTTCCTCAAGAAACGGTACGTCGTTGTTACCCCTCTGGATATGGCTCTCGTTGCATTTTCCAGAGTGACTGACTGGGTGGTTATGGAAACACAGACGCTGTTCACGGGAACCGTTTCGGAGAATATAGCCTATGGAGACATGAGTGAGACACTGGACATGGCGAGAATAGAAAGAGCTGGGCGAATGGCGAACGAAATGAAGACTTCATCAAGGCTCTTCCGGATGGTTATAATACGCATTTGGCGACCGTGCCACAACTCTCAGTGGCGGCCAACGCCAAAGGTACGTTTTGTAGTAAAAACGTGGAGTATTCTCCTTTCTTTCGTTCCCTTTCTGGCTAAATTTCTAATAGTCATGCTCTTTCATTTCTAAGCCTTAAATGTCTGCACACTAAATTATGTTTTCTGCTCTTTGCCTACAGGCTTATTATTCTACTTTGCAAATTTCAGGTTGGCAATTGCTAGAGCAGTATACCAAGGGGCTTCAATTCTGATACTCGACGAGTCAACCTCCGCTCTTGACAACAAGTCAGAGAAGCTTGTAAGGGAAGCCTTGGAGGGGCTCATGATTGACCACACTGTAAGTTGTAGAGATATCCGCTAAGTGGTTGTGAGTTTGATTAGACATCAATGGTGTTCGTTATAATCGTTTATAAATGTGATCTATCATTTTTATCTCTGAATGAATGTTTAAAATTCGTTTATTTATGGAGATTCCCCTTTATGAATACAATCAGCTCCCTTTGTTACAACCTTTGTTATAACCCTGTTTGTAGAGTGAGCTGATTGTTTGTAGAGGGAGCTGGCTGTCTGTAGAGGGAGGTGGTTTATGCTCTTGTAAAGGGAGCTGATTGTAGTATCATCATCTTTTAAACTGGTGATATCATTGATTTTGAGTAAAACATGATCTAGTTTGGAACATACACTACTAAAAAGTGAGATTGATTTAGAATGTCTTGTACACAATTAAGACGTTTGTAGTGTCTTAATCAGAGTTTTAGTAGTGATTTATTGACATTGTTTGGATTGTTTTGCAGGTATTTGTTATTGCGCATCGGCTTGAAACAGTGAGACGAGCGGATCAGATCTTCTTGTTAGATGGTGGTGAATTAGTTGAGGAGGGAACACACTCAAGTTTACTTGCAATAGGTGGGCAATATGCATCTTTGTACACTACGCAAGAAATTAGTGCATTGAGGAAGACCTCGAGTCAAATGATTTGAGGACTTCTTCCTTTGTAACATACAGAATTAGAAATCTATTTTACCACTTCCTTGCTGGGGTAGTTGGATTGCTTCACAATTCTGACAAAACATCTAGTGATTGTGAAACAATTTCTCGAATGGATGCATCACTCTGATTTCTTGTTGATTGTTTCACTAATTTAGCCCTTTATAGCTCATCGAAATCTTGATCACCAATCTTGTTGCCAAGCGGCTCATTTCGTTTCAGAAGTGAAATCTTGAGGAAAAGTTCACAATCCTTGTGTGGACTACGGTTGATAGTTAGGCAGTTTCTATAGTTTCAATGACCCTTTCGTTGTTTGAGTTGCACGTCTCTTTGTTGGATAAAATTTCCTTGTATTTGATCATAAATGACAAGATGGTGTCAATGGACAACGAATGTTGTAATCCACTAACAGATAGTTGTGCTCTCAGTAAAAATCTTCATCAATGGTAAATAATCATAGCACTTTCACATCATATACGGTAGTGTGGTCACTCTAAACAGCATAATCAGTGAAGTGCTGTAAACACACACCAAAAGGAGAGCACCATAAACCACCTCGTCCATAGAACTTGATGCTGTTTTCAGTCTAAGGTAAACATTAAGTGTTACACCAATATTTCAATCCACACTTCACTGTACAGTACATCGCACCGATCCATGCTTTGCAGAGGCCACACTTACGCTCTTGAGACCTGGACCACTTCACATCCCCGAAGCATCCTGCTACAGTGCTGCCCACCACTGTAGAGTACACTCGGCGACCACTGCAGCCTGCCAACAAGTTGTTCACTGTCGGCAAACACGCACTCCACACGCTAGCGCCGTAAGACTGTTTCTGCGAGGTGAGGATGATAGTTCAAGTCCAAGCTACAGCCACCCATGAATGCTCTGGAGGGCGGGTACTTCGATAGTGGTGGGCATGCGGGACCTCGTGTGGTGGGCGGAAGTTGGGGGTTTCGTGGTGTTGGGGTTTGAGCGAGGCTGAGGCGCTCCTTCTGCGGCGAGCACGTTGTCACCAGCCGGTTATGTAACGCTCTCTCGCTTAAGTTTTAGAGTCTTGTGTTTGGTTCACGTGGTATTACTCTTGCATATCACAAACCTTTGCAGCGATGACCTCGTGTGGTTGGCGGGAGTGGACGGTTTCGTCATGTTAGGGTTTGAGCGGGGCTGAAGCGCTCCGGTCGGGTACGGCTAGCTCACTTGAGGTTAAGAGTGTTGTGTTTGGTTCACTTAGTGTGACTCTTGTACCTTTGCAGCGACGTCATTGGCACCGTTGTAGGGAGGGAACTAGGGTTTGAGATGGATTGATGGTTTGCTGGTGAAGGGGTGTGGTTTCGAATGCACATGGCGGAGTCCAGAAGGGACGGTTAGTGAGGGACATGGCTGTGAAGCAGGTTCTGTGCAGACTTGTTTGTGGTGGGTGGGGTGCTATGTCTTGACACTGCTTTTCTTCTTGTATGCTAATACTAGACATATTGTTTTCTCAGCATTTCAGGGTACTACGTAGATGGCTTTCTCTCCAAAGAAGAGAACCTAGTGCGCTTCTATCTGCTGTTCTTGTGAAGCTTAGGATCGGATGTAGTATCGCGAGCTCAAGCAGGCGAGCCCTTCCCTTCACAGCTTGTACTACACTACAATGGAAGCTGAGGTGACAAGCATGGCATCGGGTGAAAGTGGTGAAAGTGGTGAAAGTGGTGAAAGTAGTAGTAAGCAAGTGCATTGTGTTACCTGTGGCATGAGCGTACGATGGACACCGCGGAGCTGGGTGTGTGATGTGTGTCCGGATTATGCCCTCTGTGAAAATTGCCATAACGAATCTGAGATCCTGCTAGCTCGTCCTCAAGTGCATAACCGTGATCACCATATGTCAGCACATGAGACAGAATCCATGTGTGATGGTTGTCACTCTTTTCCAATTTTGAACCGACGATGGCGTTGTAAGGTGTGCGAGGACTTTGATCTTTGTGAAGCCTGCCATGAAGGATTGGATACAACAAACATGACTCTTGAGCATTCAAAGGAGCATCCCATGATTTCTATTGAGGTGATTTCTAGCCCTGACATGATGCTAAGATGTCAACCAAACTTCACTAAGCCAATGGACCCCCAGTGGTCATACCAAATTGAGGTAGAGTCACAAAACCATGGTTTCATTTGGGAGAAGAGAATGCCAATGTCGGGAATATTGAGTGGCATGGATGATGCCATCATTTCTACACAAGGCAATGCAATTGAAGACAACACAGTTCCTACTTCAAAGCGAAAGGTATGAAGCAATACCCAACTTAATTAGGGTGGGATAGTTTAAATGCATTCCCACATCTTTATGAATGTGAAGTTGTGTCGCTACATGGCTTGCTATCAATTGTGGTATGGTGTTCGTAGCTAAGGCCTAGTATGTAACAGAATTGCTCTCCTTTGAAGCTATTCTTATCCTGAATTTGATTATGGCTTCTATTGTGATGGTAGAAACAAAGGACCCTCAGCTCTGGTAATTTGTTCCCCGAACAAGCAAGAGAAGCAACTCAAGCACATGGGTTAGTGAATACTTTGCCTCCATGTTTACGTGGAATAGATTATTTGTGATCAACTTTAAACTAAGTGATCAAGTTTACTATGAATTTTCTATGAAAACTTGCATAATCTAGTTAGAAGAACTTGTTGATTAGTGTTGTCTGTAAATGAAGGTCACATGAGTTTGTTTCTTTCATTTAAAATGCTCTCAAATTTTTGATGTTGATACCCATGTTTGGAAATGCATGTAAGTGCAGGATGCTTGACAAGAAACACAAGGTATTTTTGAGCCATGCAGGGGCCCAGAAAGACTTTGTTGAGCAACTATACCGGGATCTCTTGAGAGTGCATCATTTTGGGATCTTCTTTGACAAAGAAGATGATAGCCTACCCAAAGGAGAACCATTTCCTAAGAGGATACTTGATGCTGCCAAGCACTGTGAGTTGGCTGTTGTGGTGATATCGCATGAGTACTTCACTTGCAAGTGGCCAATGTTGGAGTTGGCCGCTTTTGTAGAAGCTCAAAAGATACGACCCGAGCTGAAGATCCTTCCTGTATTCTACAAGCTCACTGTGGAGGAATTCAAGGAGCAAAGACACTTGTTTGAGGAATGTTGGAATGCAAAGGCATTGGTAAGCGAGGGTGCGATGGATGGATGGAAGGAGGCTTTGAAAGTGATATTTAGAACCAATGGACTTGAGTACGACAAGAAAATGGGGGAGCCTATGTTTAGAGATAAAATTGTGGAAGCAGTGTCCAAGCGTGTCAAGGCAGAGTTGTTGTGGGATGATTCACATGTGCAAGGGAAATGCCGAATGCAGGAGACAATAAAAGAGGTAAGATTGAAGATGTGTCGCTATAATGGTACTTCACGTATTGAGAAGTTGTTGTAAGTTCTAATAATCCATATTTGGTAATGACTTAGAAATGTAGGGTGTCGAATGTGGATGTGAATCATTATGATGTGTTGCTTGAACAGGGACTTATGAAATCTGGTAACTTGAAGTTGTCTAACCCAACTGTATGCAAGTTTGTGTAGATGATTCGATTTCCAGGGAATGATACCATAGGATCACCAATGATATCGACATTGCGCATGGGAGTGTTTGGAATGGGAGGTTCCGGGAAAACAACCATGTGCAGGGTGTGGTGTAACGAAATGATGCAACATTTTTTGGGAAAAGTGCATTATTTGGAACTTGGAAGTGTGGATATGTTAAAGATGCGTAGAGAGTTGTTACAAAGCATTTGTCAACTCGAGTCTGCTCTTTTACAAAATGTGAAGGAAGGACAGGTACATGGGCCTTGCTCTTTTGTATGCTCAAAGCCAAGTTGGTCCGAGTGCTTTGTGTGCTAAGTTTTTATAAGTGTTTAAATTTGACGACATCGAATCAATAATGATGTGTTATGTTGCGGAAAGTGAGGTTGTGGTTGAGGAGAGTCCTTACCTTTTAAGTACGCAAAGATTCTTTGTTATTGTGGGGTGTGGTTCTTAGTGTCAACACTAAAACTAGTATAAAGATTATGAAAGTTAACTGTACTTCACCCAATTTCATGTTTGAAATATGATGGTTGGTTGCTAATTGCGGCTGCATCAAACTCACCTTTTCCTTGGTGCAGGCTTTGAACCTCATGAAGGAGCACATCCCTAAGCATAGGGTTTGTTTGCTAATTGACAACGTTTCTCACAATCAGCCTTGTATTGATGAAGCTAGAACACTTTTGAATCTTCCATTCAAAGATGGGAGTTTGATTGTGGTCACCTCTCGAAGTTCTAGCATCCTTGACACCCTCAAGATTGAGAGGAAATTGATAATGAGGGTTCCATCTTTGGCAACAAAGGAAGCCAAGGCATTGTTTAGCCATCATGCAGGGTGTGATATATCTAGTCTCACGGATGAGCAAATGAAGGCAATGGAGAGTTTTGTGGAACAATGCAATTTTGGAGTGCAAGGCTTTAACGTACAAGAATATCATCCATTGGCATTGAGAGTGTTGGGTAGTCAAGCTGGACCTAATGTGGAGGAGTGGCAAAAGATTAAGATTGACTTCAAGTGTTGCGAGAATGCAAGTATCCATCCTATATTTTCCATCTTACAATCAAGCTTTGATGCTTTGATTCCAACGTATCAAAGGATATTTTTGGACCTTGCACTGGCATGTGCTGGTACCTATTCTCTAAGATTGAGGGGTTTGAAGTCACAATTGCTGTATTTGTATGATGAAAGTGATGAGAAGTTCATCTCAGATGTGGTAAGGGATGCATTCATGTTTTTGTAGTCAAGAATCCATTTAAGAATAAGAGTGACATGCTTCCATATAAATCAAGGTACATGAAAATGTCCACTTTAATAGATGATACCATTCTTCTGTATTTAGTTTTAATGGAATTTTGAACTACATCATGCACGTTGATTTACTTATTTGTTATTTGGACATGAGTGTGCGTAGTTGTTTAACACGTGGTGAGCGTGTTGTCCAGGTGAAAGATCTTCAAGCGAAATCACTTATTGATTTCAATGATGAGTCTGACATCATAATTGTTCATGACCTTTATCGTGAGTTTGCAAGGATGGAGGTGGAGAAGGAGGGATTGCGACATAGTGCACGGTGTTGTTTCTCTCGTGGACGTAAGCGCCACCATCTAATTCAAGAAAGAAGGGTTCGCATCTATGATCATCCGATTTCTAAGATAACACAAGATATACTCTCTTGCAAAATATGTTCCGAAGCTGAATCATTTGGCATCCAAGATTGCCCAAACTTGGTCAGTGTAGATGTTCCTGGAATGGAGAATCTGAGAGTTTTTCAAGTGTCTGGTGGATGTCCCAAATTAACAAGAGTCAATTTGGAAGGCGCTATAAACCTAAGGTCGATTTATATTCATGAGTTTGAAGGGAAATTCTATCCAGATTTGACAAGTCTGGAGTTCCTGGAGGAATTATGTTTATTGAACAAGGAGAAGCAATTGCCTGTGACTACCCATGGGTATTTAGATTTCTCCAAGAACTCAAACTTGGAGATACTAATACTGTCATATGTCCCACTTTGTTTGAACAACCTTGATCAAGTAGTGTTATTGAAGGTGCTAATTCTTGAGAAATGCAAACACTTCGAAAGGATTGATGGTCTAGAAGCATTGGTCCACTTAGAGCGCCTCGCGTTGTTAGATTGCTCTTCTCTGATAGAGTTCCCTTCATTGGCATATTTCCCATCCTTACAAAAGCTTTGGTTAACCCAAGCTGCAAAATTGAAGCGGATTGAGGGATTCACCAACTTGATTGTTCTTAATCACCTTTCATTAGAAGGTGGGATGGAATTGGAGGAGTTAGCAGGGATTGAGGCTTGCATGAGGTTGGAATATTTGCACTTGGGTGGCACCAACATCTCGAGTTGTTCATGGATTTCCACGATGAGCGATTTGATAGTTATCGACCTTAGTTATACCAAGATAAGGTTTGTGCCTGATTGCCGCAATCTCTACAAGCTCAAAAAGTTATTGGTTGATGATTGTCAAGCTTTGAAGAGCATAGGGGACAATACAGGGTTGATTCCCCCAACTTTTCCACAAAGTTTAGAAGCGTTCAGTGCAAGGAATTATCTGGGCATAAATGTATTACCAAAGTTCCATCATGAATCAGCATTGCATACCTTGATTCTCCACAAATCGTCTGTGAATGATGTATCTAGCTTGGTGTGTTGCAAGCAACTCCAATATTTGGATTGTGCGCAGACGCTAATCACAAGCCTCCCAGACTTGGGTAGCTTGACGATATTGGAGGGGTTGGATGTGCATGGATGTAAGCGTCTGACGAGAATGGACAAGACCAAGAGCTTGCCCGCACTTAAACACCTACGGGTTTATGACTGCACCAGCTTATCGACATTGCCTGACCTTCGGAGCTCCAAGAGATTGACATTCATCTCCTTATATGGTTGTCCGTCGGTGGACCCTAATGCAGTGAAATTGCCCACACATTTAGCATTGACATAAACATTGAGGGTGCTATGGTCGTCTACTCCAAGAAGAAACCGGTGCATCCGTCATGAGGATTGCCAAGAAGCAAGGAACTTGAACCTGTGGATGATCTATGTGCATTAGCAACACTTAGTAACTTGGTGGCAAAGATATCGTCAAGGTATTATGGTTTTGGTGGAGACCAAGCATTGGTTTTGGTTAGGAGCCCATCGAGTTGTAATTATGATCGTGAGATGTGGCAGTTAGGTATCTAGAGCATCATTATTAATGTGAGCAAATTGATCACTTCATTCATAATCAATGTGAGCAAAGATATTGTTCTCATTTCATTTGTAATGGTGTTGTGCTAGCTTACATAGTGCTATGTTCTTCCTTTGTGATAGTGGCTATCTAAAGACATGTGAATGGTACAATCTCTTAAATATAAAAGATTACAGTTCGTCTGGTAGAGCCGGGTCCATGGCTGTGGGCTTACCTATGACCACTAATCTATAATCATCCATAAGGCATTTATTGTTGAAACAAGACAAAGTTCAAGTTAGTCTAAGTTAAGCAATTGTCATTTAGTATCTTCTAATTTTAGTAAAGTTATATATTTATTTAACTAAGGATTATCTTTGGCCCGTTGGGGACAACGGGCATCCACTAGTGAATCATAATTGGATGTTAATTGGATGATCATATCTCTATGAAAAATCAGGATATAAATTTCTACAAGACATATTACCAACCACAAAAAAAAACTAACGAATAATTTGGGACCAACTGTCAATGCTCGTTTCAAGCTGGGCAACTACCCTAGTTGTTTTGTAGTAATTAAAGGTTTGGCGAGCAGAGGGGTGATGAAAACCTATTTGACTACCAACATTGTTTGTATTGTCATCCCAATGTTTTCCTCCAATGCTTTGTTTGATAGTGCTAAAGTGGCAAGAATGTGGTTGACATGGGTTGTGCCTTAATAATTCACTAATGATACATATAAAGAGAATAACTCTAGAGAGAATATATTTTATAACTCAAGAATAACTTGTGATTATTTTTTTCAAGTGTGGGTGTGTATAGATGCCTATTTCCGTCCGACATTGCTAGGTGGTGACAACTAGGTGGTGACTTCGATTGAATTCTAGTAATTCCCTAGTAATATACTCAAGGCAAACTATTGCCACATTTACAAATAACTAAGTGTTGTTTTATATATTTTTTTTTTAACCCAAAAATAACTTGTGAGAATTTTCATAAAATTGTTGACGTGGATGGATGTCCATTTGTGTCCTGTTGTCCTCATGTAGCATGTAGGTGGTGACTTCAATTGTATTGTAGTGATTCCTTAGTGATACATTCAAGACAAATAAGTGCACCACCTAGTAGGATTAATTAATTTTACTAGTATATTACCTAAAACTAAATAATAATTCATGGATATTTTGAAGAATCTGATGATGTAGATGGATGCCTATTTCTATCTTGTATTGATGACGTGGCAAATACGTGGTGACTTGGATTGTATTCTAGTAATGCCTTCGTAGTACATGTGAGACACAAAACTGCATCACCAAGCAATAACTAAGCACGCTGCTATATGTTTTAAATCTCGTTTAAAATAAATCATGGATATTTTGGAAAACTTGTTGACGTGGATGGATGCCTATTTCAGTCACTAGTGATGTGGCAAGTAGGTGGTGACTTGGATTGTATTTAATTAATTCCCGAGTAATATAGTTAGAATAACTACATGCAATTATATACTATTCATAACTCAAAATAACTTGTGAATATTTTGAAAAAGTTGCTGATGTGGATGGATGCCTATTTCTATCCTATAGTGTTGATGTGGTAAGTAGATGGTGACTTGGATTGTATTCCAGTGATTATGGAGTGATTAATTTTAGAGAAATATTGCATCAATACATTTAAACAATTCGTCCGAGTCATATATCTTTTCAAACTCAAAATGAACTCGTGGATATATTTTTTTAACTTGTTCACGTGGATAAATGTTTATTTCTATCTGATACTATTGTTGTGGAAAGTAGGTGGTGACCTAGATTGTGTTTTAGTAATTAATTAGTGATACCTTTAGAAGTGATATTACGTCACCGATGAAATACAACACTCAGTAATTGATATTTTTACTATAGAATAACTAGAGTATTTAAAATAATGGTTCACGTGGATGGACCCTTAGTTTCCCCCTATAGTGTTGTTGTCGCAAGTACGTAGAAGACTAAAATATTGTCTCACCAATTCATTAGTTATGGATTTGTAACGGATCACTATTCCTAAAATGATTTTATTGTAGTATTATATTGTACACCTAGAAAACAACTCAATAAATATTGATAATTACTAAGAATTTTTCACCTGAATTACTGAGCCTAAGATTTCCGTTGTAATTTAGTAGTCATACATATGATCTATGACTTAACAAATAGGGAATTTCATAAAAAAGAATAAAAAATATTTCTTTTTACACTTTTGTTGATTAGTAGATGAAATTAACAAGATTGTACATTAAGGTCTATTCTTTTTTAATTAGTTCATTTTTAAACTAATTGTAAACTCCAAATTAGGAATTTTTAGTGTCACAATGTACCTCCTTTCAAGTTTGACATTCTTTTCTTAAATTACTTGTAGAAGGGATTAAATAACAAGAAGTTTAGGCTACATGTAGAATCAAGTCAACTTCCACCTCCAACAAAAAAAAAGTAAAGTTGTTGTTATTCAAATTTTTATTGAATTCACTCTTTTTGCCAAAAGTGTATAGGGCGTAGTAGATTTTCACCCCGTAGATCCCAACAACTATGGTGCATCTAGTTTAATATGACATGCATGCTTATATGGGTCGATGAGTCCAGGGCTCTCCGCGATCGTAGTTATGAAGACATTTGATGTATCCACCACCTCCCTTCATGCTCTCACTTCTTTACGAAGGACTATGTCCAAGCCTGGCTTCGAATTTGCATCTGAGAAGAACACTTGGATGGCCTGACTTTGGAATTTGAAAAGCTCTGACTTGCAGAGAAGCTTGTGACAAGAATACGTAATGCCAAATGTTTGAGATGAATGTCATTCAAATTTTGGCTAATGAGTTTTGAAAACAATTCCTACATGTAACTTCCATATTTTCAAAAACAACTTGACAACCCATGAATCATAGAGATGCATGAAAAGCAACGTCTAAAAGCAAGTTGCACATTCCAATACATAACGCTGCCATCGCACTAGATTGAATGTTATCATTATGCTTGTGTGTTGTACAACCATGCCTCAATTAATGGGTACTCAATTTGAAATTGTACCATTGTTCATGAAGTCCATTGCGTGTCCCAAAGTCTGAAAATAATACATGATACGGTCCCTATTGTGATTTCTAATACTATTATTTGTTCACTATGAATAGCCATAAGATCAATGAAAGTCTAGCTTGTAGGTCTCCCAACTAAAATCCTTCAATCTAGTAGATGGAAGAGCTTGGTGATCTATAAAGTAAGAAACTAGTTTTAGCCACCTTTGGGAACGAAAGGTCATATTGTGCCATGAATCCTTTCCTCCTTGCACTGATTATATAATATCATGAGTGTCAATGAGAAGAGAAAAGAGGCCAATACTTAGGGTATAGTTGCCTCACTTTACAAGGAACTTCAATGCATCCTGAGAGTACTAAGCAAAGGTATTGTTTTTGAAGATATGTCCCATATGCAGTTTGTACTTTATTTCCTGGATTCAGGTAGGTGGGACGATTCTCAGTGCAAAGCTAGCCAACGAGAGGGGTTGGGCCATAAGTATTAGAGACGGCTTTCTACAGTGTTGTGCCAGCGAAGGTGGTGGGTTCTGTGCTTTTGCGGACATCACTTTAGCCATCCAGTTTGCATACACTCGTCTGGCCATCACAAGGTGCCCAATCATCTTCTCATTTCATTCCAGTTTACCATGACGACATTCTATAACATCAAGAGAGGAAACAGCTTAAAATTTGCCTGATGCCAGCTCTGAATTTGCAGTCTCGCCCTTTCCATTGTATGTTTTGTACCAGAGTGATGATTATTGACTTAGATGCCCACCAAGGCGATGGACACGTGAAGGACTTCATGAATGATGGTAAGAGTCTCCTATCTTTAATATGCCACATTCAGTATCATGTTCTTCTTCAAAACTATTTCGTATTGATGGACTGGAGCTTCTGTGATGGAAATGCGTGATGGAAATGCGTTCAGATAGAGTCTATATCATCGACTTGTACAAAACAGATATCTACCCTGTTTCCTTCAGCTTTGAACATGTTTTTAGCTCTCTGTATAGGGACATTGCTTTTTGAAGTGACAAAGAAGCAACACATGTGTTGACTTGTTTCAAGATCTGGGGAACTGACGGTTTACTGTGCAGGACTTTGAAGCTAAGAAACAAATCAATCAGCCAGTTGCTTTGAAGGTTTCCGCATCTCTCTCTTTAGGTTTGACAAGCAGTATTTGCATCAGACTGTAAGACTTTGCAGCACTAACTTGAGTCTTGATATGATGAATGGTGATCGAGCAGAGCCTCACAACAACCGAGAAGTACCTAGCGCCACTGAGTCAAGAGTTGAAGGTGAGACAGCAGTATGTATATTTTGATCTCAAGCGATGAATTCCTCGCTTCTTTGCCATAAATTTATCCAAAATGTATTATACGCTCCGGCTGATAAACAGTGGGAAATGAAGTGAATACTCGAAATTTGGTGCGGAAAACAGAAAGCAGAAACCATCTTCAAGCCAGAGCTGTTGTGTATAATGCGGGAACCGACGTCCTTGATGGCGATCGACTTGGCAGACTTCTTGTGAAGCTCACGATCGGCTTTTGCTTCTTGCGTTGTTGTTGTTCCAGTGGCCGCGGCGGCGTGATGTTTGTCTTTAATGATCTAGCTTTCTCGACAGTGAATTCCTACATATTGGATCAAATCTCTTCTCTATTTTGTAAACTTTGACCGCTCGGATTGTGAAATTCGTGCATATGGAGAGTGCTACATGGTTTTATTCGTGCATATGTGTGGACATGGTCAATGTACCTTGACTCAAAATATTACTGCCTGTTTTAAGGAACTCATGATGGACTCCCAAGCTTTCGTTACAAAGGGCATAGTGAAGGCATCAAGCGTTCTAGATATCGATGAGAAGAAGGATAAATAACAATGGGCACGAGAGTTGTTGGGAAGGAAGTTTGAAGATGTTATGCCATTATCACCTGAGCAAAAGGCTGTGTAGAGTCTGAAAAGGAGTCATCTCTCTTGGTAAAATTGTAGCTGGCATTTTTCGTCTTCCTCGCTCAAGTTGTCAATGTTGATGAATGATTTTACGGTATCTTATGTTATACCATGTGTTAAGCCATTGCATGGAAAAAATCACAAGTGATGGAGTGGTTTATGATATGGAAAAAAGCCTTGCAATGACTAGGAGTATCTAGATTGTAGCCATTCATAGCTTAAATCTATTTTATTACTCGATCTATAATCTAAATGGTAATGAAAGTATCATGCCCATATTCACACTACGGTCAACTCACCATGATAAATGTGTGGAGTGATTAACTTTAGACAATGCCATGAAAAGTCTCCATCCTCTATTTTCCATCTTCAGATAAAGCTTTGATCCTTTGAGTTTGAAGTATCAAAGGATATTTTTGGACCTCGCATTGGCTCACAAAGGTGCTTTTTGCACACACACGGGGGGTTTGAAGTTGCACATGCCGCGTTTACATGATGAAATTGATGAGAAATACATATTTAAAGTGGTAAGGGATTCATTCATGTTATATTTGTTAAGAATGCATTTTAGAATAAAAATGACAAGTTTCATAAATATCAAGTTACATAAAAATGACAACTATTACAGATGATACCATTCTTCTATTCTATCCATGTTTTGTTTATCGGCGTCTTGAACCGCATGATGCATGAGAACTATTAAGCTTGTTATTTTGACATCAGTGTGTGTAGTTGTTTAATACATGAAGAACGTGTTGTGTACTACACGCAATTATGCACTTGGCCATTTAACAGTGCACTTGGGTACAACGGCGGCCATCGCGAACAAAAATGGCAAAATT
Source organism: Bryoerythrophyllum caledonicum (assembly GCA_963971425.1). Taxonomy (NCBI): domain Eukaryota; kingdom Viridiplantae; phylum Streptophyta; class Bryopsida; order Pottiales; family Pottiaceae; genus Bryoerythrophyllum; species Bryoerythrophyllum caledonicum. Next base: position 25,974,316 of record OZ020522.1, read on the forward strand.
GCAAAAAGAAAAAAAATTCAAAGAAAAAAAAAATTCCAAATGAAAGGAAATTGAGCTTTTGCAACAATATTACGTATAGTCATGGTTGTTAAATATTAGAAGCGGTTTTTTGGGATTTTCAACTAATTTTGGATGGCCCCTCGTTAATACTAGATAAATGTGTATTTAATATAGTTTCACAATATTTCAAAGATAGATTTGAAAGATTGTAGTATACAAACAGGCGTAATCACAAAAAAACATACTTTCTACAAAGGTTGACAGTTGATTAAAAGATATTCTACGTAGTACATAATGCATACAATGGTGGAAACTAAATATAGATTCTTCTACAAATGGACTTAACACCAATAGTAAAAACACCTTTACTCTATAGGATTAATGACATAACGTCTTACATCACCCTTAGAATATACTACTCTTACACATACACTACATACCAATTACCATACACAACTAGTATACTCTCAAAAAGGCACACTATCTACTCCATAGAATTTAGGGCTGCTTGCAAACGGTCGTCATCGATAGCTTCGGTTTGCATTGCAATATATTGTAGGATGTGAGCCTTTGCCGATTGAAGAATGCGAATCCTGCTTTCAATCTGCACTCCAAATACATTGCGCTTTCTCCACCCGTTGGCCCCGATCATGGTTCTTTCCGGTGTGTCTACCCATGAAAAAATGCATGCATCTTTCTCTACCCAACTATGGCTCTCCTCAGATGGCTCCCAGAATGTATCCATGCAATTTGCATACCGTTGTGCAGAAGATCCATGTCCATCAACAACCCCCCTTTGGATGATGGGCCAATATCAACAAACCTTTATCTTAAGTCTCCATCGGTTTTTTTCTTCCTCAATCACTTTCCCTATATAGAATGGTACACCGCCTTCTATCTCTGCTCGATCAACACTCAAGGCTACAAACTGTCCACAACAGATATCAGATTGTGGATTAAATGGTGGAAATAGGTCGTGATTACCTTCAAACATTGCTCCTTCTTTGACGCGTTCCTCAACATAGTTGCGTTCTGTTCGTTGTGCCCTACGCACTGCTTGATTAGAGGGTCTTCCTCTACGAGGACCAAAGTATCCTCAAGCCTCGGCATTTGGAAGCATGGCCACTACCTACTCTACGACATTTACCTCGCGATTTTCTTCACTTGCACCATCGATTACATCCAAAGATGCACTCCCTATAGGTCCGGTGTTGAAGAACTCTGAAGGCCAAAACGGTGAGGTACGATGCTCATTGCTACGGTCTTTGTGTGGAAATTCAGCTAAATAGAGTTTTAATCTTTCAGCTTCTTCTTTTGCCTCACGATTCTTGTCCTCATGCTGCAACCTTTGAATGCACCTCTGTTTATATGCAATGAAGTCATCCAACGCCTTCAACTCCCATTTGTCCGCTCCAAATACTTGCGCAAACGATGGTCGCTCATCCCTATTTGGCAACGACCTCAAAGTTTTCGTGCCTACCTCCGGTCCCCATGGATCTTTGCAATAATGCTTGTGTTGTACTCGAACCTCACGAGTCCCTTCTCGATTGTCCATATAGAATTGCATGTGGTGCGGAAATGTTATGTCGACCAATGAATCATGACCTGTCAGTAAGTGAGGAGTTATGAACAACTTCCAATCCCATACATTCTCTAGCAGTCTGGCGCTAACAAATGCCTCCGTAGGAGATGTTCCTTGTTCTATAAGACTCATCATTTCCTTCAACGAGTCCACTTCCGACCTCTTCAACGTATTTGATATACAACTGAAGCGTTGATCAATATCTTCGTGTGTATGGCCCACTATAAGGAAAGATAGTTCCACCTCCTGGAAAAATCCCAATCCCACCAATGTAGCACATAGAGCAAACATATAAATGTTTTTGTTCTCACGTGTGTAGTTGTTCGCCTGAATTCGTAGTGTTGGTGGCAAAAAGCCCCTCCTCCGCAGCACATCTCCTATCACGTACAACAATGTACTCACGACTTGGTTGCTATCGTGTTTGTGGTGAGCCCCAAACCACACGTCGCAATATAAACCAATCCCATGTACAAGAGCACCACACAAATGGGTCTTCACAAACCGGTGTTCAATGTTCTTCACAGTCTGACGCATCATCGGTACTATGGTCGTGTTTTGGTCCATGCCATCCACTATGATGCACATGTACAACTGAGGGCTAATATAACACGACCTCTTGAATATCCAATAATGCCTACGTTCTTCCATCTGGTTGCGCAGATGCAACATAAACAATTCTTTTATCTTCATCCTTGCATCCGCATTGGTGGTTCCCTCCATGGCACATTTATACTCCCAACAATGATAACACTTTGAGAATCTCGAGAATGGAGGTACCTGAACGTGGGGATACTTGATGCGCTACATCCTCCGGAACTAACTTATAGAAATGGTTTTCCCATTACAAATTCTCTTGACCTCCTCGTTCACGTAATTGAATACATAAAACTTGGCTGTATTCATAGGAAGGAGAATGAGAGGCACCACTTCGTTGTCACTCTTACGGCGAATACATCGATGAGGTTGAGGACAACCAGCTTCATCGATAAATGATTTAAAGCAAGCCTCTGCCGCAGACATTCTAGTGCTCTTTCTGATCGGATCTGAAAGGGTATTGCCGTGAATCAATGTCACTCTTCCATATATGAGACAGTCCTGCTTCAATTGCTTAAAGCGCCTCTGTGAATATCCAACCCCAAGAGCGTAGCAAGCATTGCAAACTTGTTTCCCATCTAAGTTTGTTACAAACTTGTCTCGACGAGTTCCTTCCGTCCTTGTGTAAAAATAAACCAGTATTTGTCTCATCCACGTACTTCGTACTGAAAACTCAGTAGCCCATGCATTATATCGCATGTCCAATAGATACATTGCTGGAACGTCCCTCAAACAATTGCGTTTGCATCCTCCTTGTGCCATTGCAATTTGCACGCTTCTAAGGGATACCTTAGATGGTGCAGCTTCTGTCAATGATGGCTCTCTTGTATCTCTCCTTCTTCTATTTTGCATAGAATAGGGACGACGTGCTGGTCTAACATAAGCAAATCCATCTACATGGGGTAAATCTTGGATATTTGAGGGAGTAGGCTGGGAAAACGGCGAATTTTCATCTACGGCGTTAGAAGCTTGACTATTGCGTCAAGACCTCTCGGTGGATCCTAGTGTGTTGATGAACTCAAGAAAATCAAATTCTCGGGCCATCACTTGTGTAGGCGCTATCTGTGATCCAATGTCACCATGGACACTTGTAATATCAGGTTCTACAGCCACTTCACGTAGCAAAGACCGATGCCAACGAATGATCAAGCCCACACACATGCCAAGGCGTTCTCCTACAATCTCTCCGGTCCAATGCAATGCATCATCTACCCTAGTGATACGCACCGCCACCTCAAATGGGAACAACTTCGACCCATTCAATTCCATGCCACTTTTGAATGCAACCTCCCTGGTTGCTAAGCCCACCACATCTCCTCTTTCAGAAAGCAATTCTACTGCCCTTCCCAATTCAGATGTCATGATCCCAACAAATCTCTGTTGAATTTGCCTTGCACGTGCTGCTCGTACTAATCGGGCCCCCACTGAACCATTGGAAAGCATATTATCCCTTTGGATGTGTGGCCGTATAGAAGGAGTCTGAATTGTGCGGCTCTCCATTATCACTATTGAAAAAATAGGAACATTATGGCTGCACATTAGTCAAAATACATGTACTAATTGTTAACCTTCAAAACACCATTCATCTGATAAAAGATATGTATCTAAACACATATTTATTGTTCAAAATATGATGATGATGTTGGACCTTTTGATAAAACTGGTATGAAATTAAAAAATTAAACATGTGTAGAGCGTCAACTCTTGCACTGTGTCATTGAATATGCTACACCCCTTTCCATCCCTGAATAGTGTTGTAGAAGATACTAATATCATTCTTGACATGATGGTATTGAATCTAGACCATGTGTAATGCAACCTTTTGAAACCAAGTAAATTGAACTCTCGTAATCGACTCAACCTAGGAAAGAAAATGATCCATGTTGTCTATTACAAAAACTTTAATCTTTCAATCCGTACGGTTATATCTTATGAAAACTTCTGAGTATGTTACTAAATCCTTGAAGGAACAAGGCATTTTCACAACAAAATACTTCATAATTGCTCATTCTAGTGCAATGATTACTGAGGAAAATGGATTTTTTGGACACATCTAACTATGTGACTTCAATTCACACTTATTAGCCACTAAAGAACCAAGTGTCCGAAATCTACAATTTGAAAGATCAGCCGGACTCCCATGGTGTCAATTTCTAACATTTTTCTATTAAACATGCATTGTAGATGGGCATTTCTAATACCTAAATGGGAGATGAAATGTTTGTCGTATCCGATTTTCATGAAATAGTTCTAGGGTTTTCAATTTTTTCTGGCAAAATTGGGCACGTTGGGCATCTCAAAAACAATTGCTAGGATATTCTATTGAATGTGAGAATTTTAATACTAGCAAGTAATATTTTTTCCTTTCATATTGTACTAAAACTTATTATCTTTAGTGAAAAATAGCATATTAACCTATGTCAAACATTCTTACACATGGTAACATATTGTCGGGCAAGGTCCCAAAAAACTTCTTCCTTTGCTCATAAAACTTAGAGGTATTTGTATTTTTTTGCCCTCATTTATTCCACATCAATATGTGGTGTGAACCTTCCAATTGACCATTTGGATTGTCAATCTAAAATATCTCAAGTTCACAAAAAAATAAAACATTAATTGGGAATTTCTGAACCTCGACTTCTTGCATACTAGTTGTTTTGAATATGCTACTGCCCTCTTCTACATCTAAAATTCGTGTATAAGGAACTAACATCAACTTTATAAAATTTTGTGAATCTGTAATTTACCACGTCTTCATTTAGATCGTGCAGTCAAAGGAAGAGATAAAAAAAATTGTTTCTTTCTTTATACATTGCACTTAAATCGAACAATTTGAAGTGTTTTTGATGTGAAACTATCACAATACTTTAGGAGTTAAGCACGTCCTCACTAAATTTCGTAAATTTTTACCACACGAATTGAAAGATTGTAGTGTTCAAAGTACAGAATACAGTTAATTTTATTTCCTAGGTTGTGTGGATAAGCAAACTTTGACTGTAGTTGGAGTTTTTGTTTTTGCACTACATATTGTTTAAGTTCATTACCATCCTATTAATTTTGATGTTATTTTTTTGTACTCGAATTTTAAGAGGCAGACAAAGGGTGTATCATAGTCAAAACAATTGTACAAGGAGTGGAGATTCAAAATTTACCAAATTGTGCTTTAATTTTTGATGACCTCATCATGTTTTAGAATGAAAATTCAAATGATCAATAAGAAGGCTTATACCACATCTTTTGATAGAGAAAATAAAATGAAAATAATATAAAGATCTCTAAGCTTTATGTGGAAAGAAAGAAGTTTAGTTTGAACCTTGCCTAACAATGTGTGACCATGTGTATGTGGAATTGACTTAGGTTAATGTAGAAATTTTCACTAATTTCAACAAATGTATTTTATCAATACGAAAACAAATGATATTACTTACTATTATTGAGACCATTCAAACTTGATACAATCGCTAATAAAAACAAAGGGATTGTACATCCACATAAAGGTTATTCTACTAACAACATAGTATAGAAGATTGATCAAGAATAATCTGAAATATGTATTGAAATAATTGATTACCTCAAAGTACGTTGCAGGTGTTAGTGGGAAAGACATCATTGTCTGATGGAGTTCAACATTAAATCACCGTTCCGTTCTTGTTGTTGGACATGTTTTTCTACTCTTCCAAAAACCTGCAAAATGTGCATAAAAAATTTATGGTCATTTGTTAAAACCATGTGATAAAAACTATCAAGTATCTTCGTATTATATAATATTAGCCCAAAAATTTAATAAAGTATATAAAAAGTTTATACAGTAGAAAAAACAAAGTCAAAAGTCAAAAGTTGGACAAATCAACTTGAGGCACAAGGTTTGAACTTGCATATAAGGTTTCCTTACAAACCAAAGAGGTCTCTTATCTTCCCACTTTCAAAGGTGAGCTCTCTTGCAAACATGTTGAAGCCATGTCAATTTTCATTTCATTTACTAATTTCTGTGGGATTTGCATGTGGTGTGCAGACTAGAGGAGCAAATTCTGTGCTTAGAAGGAACTTTTGTGAACAAGGTAAAATTCCCTAACTCTGTTTCATTGCTGAATTAGAAATATGCAACTCAGCACACAAAAAAGACACCAAATAATATGATCAAAATGTCAAATTCAAAAGAAGTTGTGTTTATACATGATGGAGACATCAACTACTGAGTGACATGAATACTACTACAACTGAAGCTGTGAGTGTAGTCCGTAGTGTGACACTGAATCCGTGAGTGCCACTACACAAATCAGCATACAAACCCTAGCCGCCACTAATCCAAGCCCTAGCCGCCGCCACTAGGAACCCTAAATCCTAAACTAAAAACCCTAGCTGCCGCGATCCCATGGAGTTCCATAGACTAGAGGTGTGCGCGCGCACACCCCCAGCTGCTGGTGCTCCTCCATCTACCATATCTGAAGGACAAACACAAAAAAAAAGCTTCTTTAGTACGATGGTGCGGTGACGAAGCTGCAGCAGCGGTGGAGCTTGACGAGAAGGAGAAGCGACGAGTGGAGTAGTGGCGACAAGGAGAAGCGACGAGGATTGAGCAAAATTAAGAAAAGTAGTTAGGAGAGATTAAGGTGGTTAGAATTTTAGTTTTTTTAGGCCTGCCAGCGCAAGCCTACGGGCGAGGGTCTGCCGGGTGGGCAGCCCAGGCGAAGGTCTGCCGAGGGTCTGCTACGCAACCCAGGCGAAGGCCTGCCGCGCAGTGCAGGCAAAGCCTACGGGCAGCCCAGCCCAGGCACGGCCCGTGGGCAGAGCCCGGCGCAGCTTGCCGTGCGGGTGCAGGCGCGGCCTCAGCTGCATCCCCTTCTCTCCCCTTTTCGAAACTCTCAAACCCTTCTCAAAAATCTCTCTCTCTCAAACCCCTCTTCCAAACCCTTTTCTCCCAAACTCCTCTCCCAAACCCTTCTCTCCCAAACTCCTCTCCCAAACTCATCTCTCCCAAACCCTAGCCGCCAACAACTTCCCCCCTCCCTCTCAACTCCCTCCATTTTCCTCCCTCACAACCCTTCTCTCCCCACCCTCCACCCTCACAAGCCTCTCCCTCCTCCAAACCCTCTCTCTCACACTCACAGCCTCCCTCACAGTAGTTGTGAGGGGTGTGCGCGTGCACACCCCTCCTAACACAACCCAAAGTGCAAAGAATTGATATCCTTTGCACTTTGATACCCTTCATTCCAAAACCCTAATTGATAACCGGTTCTGGTATCCAGTACCTCATACCCTGGTGGTGATACCCTCGATATTGATACCCCGAAGACCTTGGTCCAGAAATGATGTAGAGAACCAAAAAAATCTCAACCAAAAAATCGTTAAAAATGCAAGTTCTAGTGCAATTAGCAAGGAAGAAAAAATGAGGTTTTTTTTGGTAGTTTTAACCGTAGGATCTCAAATATGACTTATTAAGTAATATACTCTCAAAATTTGAGGGAGTTTGACCGCACGGATTGAAAGATTATAATGTTTGAAGTATAGAAACGGCTCATTTTCTTCCCTGCGTTTTCTGGATCAGCAGACTTTGATTTCAATTGGTGTCACATTTTTGCACTATAAAAGGTCTCAATTAATTACCATAATGTTAAGCATGATGTTAATTTGCTATATACCATTTTTTAGAGTTAGAAAAGGGGTGTAGCATATTCAAAAAAATTGTGCAATGAGTGGGGGTTCAAAAATTCACAATTCACGTTATGTTCTTTTGTGAACTTGATATCGTTTGAAATGAGAATCCAAATGGTCAATACGAAGGTTTACATCACATAATGTTGTAGGAAAAATCAAAAGTGAATCATACGAAGATCTCAAAGTTTTATGTTGTGTCATAGAAGTCTTTTGGTACTCTCCTCGAAAATGTGTGACAATGTGTGAAAATAATTGACTTGGATTAATATGCTATTTCACCAAAGAACTAACAACATGCTTAACACGATAGTATTGGATTTAGATCTTGTGTAGTGCAAAAGTTTTTAGAGGTAGACAAGGGGTGTTGCATGTTCAAAAAAATTGTGCAATGAGTGGTGGTTCAAAAATTCTTATTCCATACTAATAGTGACTATCGTTTTGTAATGAAATACAGGTGTTTTGAGTGTTGCGTTATGGCACCACCAAATATTGATAGAATCTTGGAGAGCCACGGCTGGTGGATCGCGGAAGTGGATGAGTCGAACGCCTTCTTATGGGTGACAGATTATCCCTTTGAACTGGGGAAGCGTACATCGGCGTTGGAGAAGAGTTTTGGCAAAATCCAAGCAATCACTCTTCGACGTGATGATATGGTATACGTTACTTGCGCAGTGGGTCCAGGTCAATCGGAAGTGAAGACTTCTCTTTCGAAGAAGTTGCTTCTTGCACCTGTCCCTTTTAATCTTCTTCAAAATCCAGGTCAGGTGAAATTCCTCAAATCATTGCAGACTATTTGGTTAAGCATCTCTCTTGCGATACGTACTGCTAGACACAACAACGTCTTAGCATGTTTAGCGTTATCTCCGGAGATGGTGCTGAAGGCTAAGAAGATTATGGAAGAACATACTAGATATGAGGCATTTTGGGAGAGGGATCCATCACGTGCGACAACTCAAGCCCCACCAGCGGAACCAGAAGAAACAGAAGTTTATCGAATTGTCGCTGAACCGTTGCAACTGGATTGGCAACCACTAGAGGGAGGAGGGGAAGTGGAGGCCAACATCCGACCATAACTTCTGAGGTACAGACATTACCGAATCTTCCATTAACGAGTAGATGTCTTACGAAGAGGCCACGGCGTGTTGACAGTGATGTAGCTTATGGTTCAAGAGAAGGCCCATCAAGTTTGGATCCAAGCGGGAGAAGGTTGATTGGGAGAAGTGCAAGATCGGGTGTCAGGGTTCCTAGGTCGGGGCTCAAGACGTCTGATAGTCATCGTAGGGCCCCTACATCTACACCGGGAGATTTAGCTGATTTGTTAGCCATGGTGCCGGAGGAAGAAGATTTTCACAATCTTCCAGAATGTATATCAGAGGATTTTGAAGACAATGCGGAGATACCACAGGATGTTCCTACTTCAATGTATTTAAAAGCACCAGTGCCTACAACGGAGGAGATTGCAAAAGGATCAGTGTGGGGGAATTTGGTGTTTAAGGCACACATAGACCGCATTGTCTCTGTAGAGAATCCGGAAATGAACCACCAGGTTTTATTACAAAAGAGGGTCATAGAAGTATTCAACCGCTTACGAGACCCAAAATCCGCGACTCGGGTGAGTAGATTGGTACTTCGACCGATCAGATACATCGTGCATGCTACCACCGATGATGGTGTCGTTGAGAAGGAGGAACTGCCATTTCCATTGGTAGGAACCGCACGAGAGTTTGAGCGCATGTTCATTGCACACGGGAGTGATTCTGCACAGGGTGCCATGGGATCCCTGTATTCTTGGCTTCAAGATCATATCATTTGGGAACCGGTGGATGGGCAACACATAATAGCAGCTTGTAAGTTTGCATAGCAGCAGTAGAGAGATGGTACTATGCCTTTAAATGAATACCTGGACACGTTCGAGCGGCGGGAGGCCTCTTTTGTGGTGTATGATGATCGCCGGTTCTACATTGAGAAGTCTGCACGGATCAACGTGGCGGAGTTCCAGAGACATTCATATTCTACCATGGAGGAGGATTTGAGGAAGCTCCGTCAGATTTGGGATCTATACGGGAGGCCTGATAGCACAATACGTGCGGACGATGCACGCACGGCTGTTGTTTTGGTGAGTGCGGCAAGTGCAGTGCATAAATTGTCCAAGGGGGATGAAGTTGTCACGGTGAAGAGGTTGACCAAAAACATGGAGGATCTGACCAATCATGCGGGGAATCCGAGCAATGATTGCTTCGAAGCTATCATTCAAGTATGCAAGGATTACGAAGCCGGCATTCTCTTTTACAGCAAGGAGGAAGAGGACAAGTAGAAGGACATGGCGAGGAAGAAAGAGTTGGATCCAAATGTGGATGTACGACCAACAAGAAAGGAGATGACCCAGAATTGGTTGAGGCCATTAGGTAGGGTTCCGAATCCATGTTATATTCCGGTGTCAAAGTCTGCAGCAGCGAAGCCGATGAAGGAGGATGGAGTAAGACCTCGTCAAGCATATTACTTCAACGGTGTAAAAGACCCGAATCCACATCCTCGTACGATTGTTGATGTGGTTGACCGATATACGAGACGAGAAGCTGTGATGAATTCCATCCGTTGGTTGATGGTGGAGAACAAGGAAAGTACACCCAATTCCATGGAGGAGTTCTTTCGTATCCGTGTAGGGAAGTATTTTCCAAGGAGTAATGAACAACTTGATATCTTTGAAAAGCTCTTGAATGCTACCACAAAATAGGCTTGGAGTGCTCTTGTGCGGGGGAAGGTGTCTAAACTGGAAGACGTAGGCTACCTCATCCCCCCTTCCATCAGGTTTCATTATGGTGACATTGCAGCAGGGGGGCGTGGATACATTGGACTCTCCGTGGATGTGGGAGGAGAAACTACTGCTAATTGGGAATGGCAGATGGAAGTCAAGAGGCCAGGCCAGAGCGACACAGAGAATCTTCTTCCGGTTCGGTGTAGAAAAGGATTATTCCGCACCGACTACATAGAGTTGGGGAAACCATGTTCGTGGGTGATTGATTGTCGACGTGGCGGTGGGAGGCATGGAGATGGTCATTCAGGAGACGCCCAGTTATCCGCAGCTTTTGCACAGCTGACATTATAGATGACGAATATTGAACAATGGAACGTCATCTTCTTGTTATCAGCGGCCGTGTATGCCAACGAAGAATTTTTCACGAAGGTGAAGCTTCCAGAGGGATGTACCATGCGACGTGGATGTTGGGCATTTGATCCGAACTCGGTTAATCCCTATGCTCTCAATTTTACAGCGTATGGGCGTCTGGAGCAAGTAGCACAACCGATTGGCGATGTTGTGATTTGTATGCAGCACCTTGTGGGTACATCTCCTGGCCCAAACTGTGTTTCTGGAGACGTTCCACTTCCACTTGTTTTCTTGGATCACTGAAGTGAGGCACCCCAACCCTCTGAAGTTGATTCACTTGAGAGATCTCCATCAGAGCTGGCAAGAGTAGTGGGCTCATACTTGCCCCGTGGTTGGGATTTAGTGGCTTGTAACATATCTACGGCCATTCCCACGATCCTTGAAGGAGATTTCTAGGGATCTGAGATTTTCATCATTGACGATTGTACAGACAGAGTTTCATTCCTGTACAATGAGTTGTCCGACAATTTCCAAGGACAACTGTTGGTCAGGACTAGTGGAACAAGTACTGGTTGCAACATCATACCTAAGACCAAAGAGGCGGTTGGTGGAATGAGCGCTGAAGATGGACAATGAGGATGGAGGTGGTTTACATGAGAGATTGCCACGTTCAGGTATCATTGAAGATTTCTCATCTCGCAGTAGTTTAGACGCCAATGAAGATGGAGTGAACCAGTCTCTTCCAAGAGAGAGTTTCCATCAACGCAGCGGACGGTGGGAGATACTTCAGGGGAGACGTCTGCAACACCTACAGAGAGGATGCAAGATACCGGTGTAGTAGATGTTAGTTTGGCGGCAGGGGCAGGAGGGAGGCATACATTTGATGGTCTTAGGCTGGAGATGGAGGAAGAAGGATTGGATTCATGTGAATTTTTTTCGGTACAGAGGAGGATTCCACAGCCTTCGATGCCTTCTCAATCAGAGCCTGTATCGGAGACACAAGAGACGTTCGGAGGTACTTAGAGTGATACCGGACCTGGTTTGCCTTCCGTTTGAAGATCTAGCGTATCCGAGGCCATCATTGCATTTCAGGGGGCCTTCTCGTCAGAGCGAGAGATGTCCTTCAATTCAGAGGATGGCTTTTTCTACAATGATGATGGCGTAAGGCATATGCGGGAGGGTGTTCCTGGCAATTACTGATTTGTTGAGTGTGCGTCCATTGGCATCGAAGATGTGGGAGATCGTCTAATGCAGGATCATGAATTATCCGCTATGGTAGGTAGCGCCATTGGACACGTGGAGGGAGTCGTTCGGCCAGAAATGAGCTCTGAGCCATGGAGCTATATACTATAGTAGAGCATGCACGCAGTTTAGGTGACAAGTACGTTAGTATACTGCAGTTTGAGATGTGTCTATCGTTCGGTTGGTGGTATATATTTATATATTGGGTAGTCCATATGATATGTTTGATTTTTGAATTCCTCAGCAATAGTGTGGAATTGCTTGATTATGTATATTTTTGCATTATAAAATACAGTAAGGTACTTTACACTGTTTTAGGAATTTGCATATAACTTTTTGTATCTCTTACACATTGTATTTGTAGTGCAGTACTCTAAAATCCTATAATAACTCATAACACATTTATAATCTCTTTGGGCACATGATTATAATTTTGTAGCAGGATCTGCAAACTAAATTAGAAATCACATTTTTTTTTTAAAAAGGTAGAAAATGTAAAAAATATATTATTGATATGAACATGAAGATGCCAATGTATGACAGGACAAACAACAAAAAAATTTGACAAAAAACATACTAAACTTTTGCCAAATTTTGATTTTTTTTAAAGTTATGAGCAAATAACTTGCGGCTTTCTACCAGCAACCAATGCACTTGGCTAAGTGCATAATTGCTTAATTGCGTGTTGCAGGTGAAAGACCTTCAAGCAAAATCATTTATTGATTTCCATGATGTTGAGTCTGAGCTCATATATATTCATGAATTGTATCACAAGTTTGCAAGGATGGAGGTGGAGAACAAGGGATTGTAGTACGGTGCAAGGTGTTGTTTCTCTTGTGGACGTAAGCATTGCCATCTAGTTCAAGATGGAAGGGTTCGCATTTATGATCATTCTATCTTTGAGATAACACATGATATACTCTCATGCGCAATATGTTCGGAGGCAAAGTTGTTCAACATCCAAGATTGCGCAAAATTGGTCAGTGTGGATGTTCCAAGAATAGAGAATCTAAGGATGTTTGTTGTGAATGGTGGATGTCCTCAATTGATAAGAGTCAATTTGGAAGGCGCTGTAAACCTAAAATCCTTTTATTAGAGGGATTTTTATGGGAAATTTTATCCAGATTTGACAAGTATGGAATCTCTTGAAGAATTAAGGTTAAATAATGATAAACTCAATTCACCTATGACTCCCCATGGATGTCTAGATTTCTTCAAGAACTCCAACATGGAGTCCTTGTTCTTGTCACATGTCCCACTCTGTTTGCAGAACCTTGGTCAAGCAACGTCGTTGAAGAAGTTACATCTTGCAAATTGCCAAGACTTGGAGAAGTTTGAAGGACTTGAAGCTTTGGTCCACTTGGACCTTGTCATGTTATTTTCTTGCACTTCACTTATAAAGTTTCCTTCACTGGCTTATTTCCCATACTTGGAACAATTTTCCTTAACCGAAGCTACAAAATTGAAGCAAATTGAGGGATTCACCAACTTGATTGGTCTTTGTAAACTTCCATTAAAGGATGGGATGGAATTGAAGGAGTTGCCGGGGATTGAGGCTTGCACGAGGTTGGAATATTTGAACTTGGGTGGCACCAGCATCACAAAATGTTCATGGATTCCCACGATGAAGGATTTGACAATTATTCAGCTTGGTGGTACCAAGATAAGGTTTTTGCCTGATTGCCGCAATAGTTGCAAGCTCTCCAAATTAGTCATTAATGATTTTCAAGCTCTAGAGAGCATAGGGGACAACACCGGGTTGATTCCTCCAACTTTTCTACAAAGTTTAGAAGGGTTCAGTGCAAGGAATTGTCAATTTTAAATGTACTATCAAAGTTCCATCATGAACCAGCATTGTATATCTTGAATCTCCACAAATTTTCTATCAAAGATGTATCACGTGTGGTGTGTTGCAAGCAGCTCCAATTTCTAAATTGTGCGAAGACACAAAACACAAACCTCCCAGACATGAGTAGCTTGACGAGGTTGGAGGATTTGGATGTGCATGGATGTAAACTGTTGACTAGAATGGACAATCACAAAGTGCTTGCCTGCACTTGAAAACCTATGGGTGTACAAGTGCACTAGCTTGGTGGCATTGCCTAACCTTCGGAGCTCTACAAGATTAACAAACCTCTTCTTATTTGGTTGTCCGTGGGTGGAACCGAATGCAGTGGAGGTACCCACCTCTTCTAGTGTTGACATGGATATGGAGGATGTTGTGGACAATCAATTAGAGCAAAATCTTGAGTATCCAACATTAGAAGTGACAGGCATCCACAAACTTGGTGATGACGAAAAAACTCCACTACATTTTGGTCCACCGAAACAAAGAAGCACATTCGATACATTTAACTACTTCTGGACTTTGCAAAGTCCAAAAATGAAGACCGTGGTTCACATCTCCGGTTGATTTAAGAAATCTCGAGATGATTGTAACTAAATTCATCTAGAGATCTCCGCTTGAAGCATACAGTCCAAAGTCCAGAATTCATTGAATAGTCTAGATATAGCTAAATAATGTCCAACTATGGTGGGGGGTCTTGAGACCTTGTTGTATAGGTACCCCAAAAGCCCTTGGGGGGATGACATGTCGGTTGTCTTTAATCCCTAAGAGCCCAAGTGTACTTGGGAAGTACGTTTTGGATTTTGGGCATGTACCTTTGAGTGGAAAAAATACTCCGATCCTTGTGAAAATTTTACACTACATTTTCCTTTAAGAAATCTATATGGGGAATTTTTCAAAAATGATTTTGGACTTTTGGTTCAAAAGTTATTAGCCTTCAAAGGTCAAAATGGGGAATCTAGACTATTGGGGCAGCCATGTCAACCAATGCAATTTGAGGAGAAAAAAGGGGCAGAATTTTGGGACAAAAGGGCAAGGAAAGGAATCCAAACTTCTATGCACGAAGTCCAAGTAGAAAAAGCATTGAAAATTATTAAAAGAGTTGTTAAAATAATTTTAAAAAAAACAGCAATCAATCAGCCGTCAGCTGGCCTGCCAGCACCCCGCGTCAGAAGCGGGCCCGCCAAAAAAAAAAAAAAAAAAAACTTTTTTTTTTTTTTTTTTTCCCTTCCCCCG
The DNA here is from genome assembly GCA_963971425.1 of Bryoerythrophyllum caledonicum. Classification (NCBI taxonomy): domain Eukaryota; kingdom Viridiplantae; phylum Streptophyta; class Bryopsida; order Pottiales; family Pottiaceae; genus Bryoerythrophyllum; species Bryoerythrophyllum caledonicum. Next base: position 25,989,577 of record OZ020522.1, read on the forward strand.
TCCAGCTGCGAGGGCGGTCAACAACGGGACATAATGCTTTATTTATTCCATATATTCATGAAAATTATGGATTTTACTATTTTTACTCGTTTTTTTTCTCTAAAATTAGTGAAAAAATAAATTGAAAGTTTCCACCCTTGGGATTCTCAAAAGCAACAACTTGTATGAAACAAACAATTTCATATCACTTACGTAGTAATTGTCAACATTTTGTACCCCCTTTCACTAAAGTGTATATTTCTACATCTATTACCCCTCGAATTGACCTCAAATTTTGCACACAAATAGCTAACAACATATAAGTCATATTGGTAAAAGATTTGATCACATTTCAATGTAAAAACTAGAAGATATACCTAGTCAAAGTAGGCTGACCTTGCCGGGCAAGGGGGGAAAATAACTTTTCTTTGCACTTCAAACGCTATAATCTTCACATCCGTGCGGTGGATTGCAACCAAATTTTTATTGTAAGCTCATATACGTGTCTATTTTAAGATTGTACGGTTAAAAGTCTAAAATTAGACTTTAATATTAGATTTCGTTGCCTCTTGTTGATGATGGCAGTTTTGGAGTGTTTCATGAGGGAAAATGCCTGGGCTTTTAGGGGTTAAGGCACTTAGTGTAGAAAAGTGTTTACCTTTGAAAGGGGGAAGTAGCTCTAGATTCACTATCCTTTGTCCGGTGGCCATCGGATTAGTGAATAGAATGAACAAACACTATATTCACGCTGGTTCCTTCAGGGGCCGAAGTTTTTTTTTTTTCTTCTTCTTCTTCGCTAAATAATGCATATATAGCATATGCTGAAGAATTTCATCCAGGATCTAATGATGATATGTGGAGAACTGCAACACTTGTTGACTTGGTGGCAAAAATAGCATCATGATGTTGTGGATTTGGCACAGACTAGGTGTTATGTTCACTATTTGGACAGATCATTAGATGAATTGACTCCAAGTTACTTGCATTTAGATTATGTTCACTATTTGGAGAGCAGACAAGATTATGAGAAAAGGGAGCAAGGGTGGTAGATTTGGGGCTATGATTATATCCCATAATCTATGTTGATTTTAAGTTACCGAGCTCTGTCTATTGTGTGTTCAAAAGAGGTCTAAACAAAGAAGGTGACTTGTTTATGATGTATTGGTATTGATACCGATGTTAATGATGTGAAGAACAACATCAAATGCTAATAAAGCTGATTTCTTACCTCATTTATTTGGATATAGAGCATCTTTAGCTAGTAATCTGAGCAAATTGTTTTCCCCTCATTTATAATCAATACGAGTAGAAATATCATTCTCAATCTCTTTTCTCTATATATAATAGATTACAGTCCGTCTGGTAAAGCCGGACCCATGGCCACAAGCTTTACCTATGACCACTAACTCATAATCACCCACAAGCCATTTATTGTTGAAATGGGAAAGAGTTCAAGTTTTAGTTTCAGTTAAATTATGTCATTTAGTATCTTTTAATTTTGATAAAGTTATACATCTACTTAACTAGGAATTGCCTTTGGCCCGTTGTGGACAACGGGGATTTACTAGCATATAAAAGATTACAGTCCGTCTGGTAAATCCGGGCCTATAGATGTGGCTTACCTATGACCGCTAATCCATAACCATCCACAAGCCATTTATTGTTGAAGCAAGACAAAGTTCAAGTTAGTTTAAGTTAATCTATTGTCATTGAGTATCTTCTAATTTTAGTAAAATTATACATCTACTTAACTAGGGATTGTTTTTGGTCCGTTAGGGACAACGGGCACCGACTAGGTCATTTATAATGGTGTTGTGCTAGCTTACGTATGATTCTCTTCTTCCTTTATGATAATGGCTATGTCGGGACATGTGAATGGTACAGTAAATTCTCATTGGATGTTGAGTACATGGTCATGTGTAATGCAAAATGCCTAAGATGGTCTTAAAAACCCATGTGTTATAGAGATGCATAAAAGGAACATTTGAAAGCAAGTTGCCCATTTCTAGATGTGGCATTGCCATCAAACAAGATTAAATGTGATTGTTATGCATGTGTGTGTTGTAGACCCATGACTAGATTAGAGAGCACTCAATTTGAAATTGGTTACATAATGAGATGTTAGGTATAGTACCACTTTTTTAAATGAGGCTCGGATACCATGAGTTTTGTTGTTTGTTTCATTTTTAATATTAGAAATTAGCTCGAAGTAATTAATTTCCATGATCATATCAAAGAGGAAAAAGGTGGCTAAGATTGATGGTACAACATGACTTCTCCTTTTTCTTTAAAGACGGCTAAAACTACTACCAACTTGAGTTTAGAGATCACCAAGCTCATTCGTCTCCAAATGCTATTAAGAGTGAACAGCTAGTAGTATTAAATACAAAAAGCAAGTATGTTCCTGAAACTTTGGGTGACTTTGTAAATACCTCAAATAGAGAACTTAAATACGGAACTTATTTGTACACTCCCTAAAGTTCAGTAAGATCATCTCTCAATTTTTCATTTCAAGGAATGAAAATCAGCTCTAAATAGTTTTCATTACCTTGGATGGACTCAAAAGGCAAAAGAACAACATTGCCAGCACATTGAGCAAATCCAAAAACTTTTCCTACAACCCTCTATGAAACATGAGAGTTTTAATACTAGTAAGAAAAATCATTTTAATTAAGTTCGTTGGAAAAATATCATTCTATAGTTTAAAACTTTTACTCCTTATGTATGTCCAAATTTCCTCATTGGTTAGAGTTATCCGCAAACTACCCCAAATCCTCAGTTTCTAACCTGTAAAATGGAAAAGCCAGGGTCGCCGAGTCCACTGGCAGGGTTTCATTGTAGACCTTGAATAGAACATTGGATAGATTAGTTTTTGAGCCCTAGAATTCCCAAACTCCCATTTGTGCCTGGCTTTTATTTTAAGCAAACTCTGACCCTTCAAGTCATGCACAACTCTAGGATTGTAGGATACATGCCAGAGTGTCATGACGTTCAACATCGTTCTTGTTTGTTTTTGGGAGATTTGTGCCATTTGTGCCATAAATAACACCTCCATGAAACCCTCAAATCCTGAATTTATTTCACAGGATTAATTTGCGGCTACACTCAAATACAGGACAGATTCTCTTTTGCATGAAAAAAGGAGGACAAAAGACCGGTTCCCTTTACGAGTAATTCAGTTGTAGGAGAAACTTTCTTTGATTGATTGGTATACAATTCAACCCCTTTTTTAGAAGTTTCCAGTGATTCATTTGAAGGTGAATGAGCCAAGGACACTTTTGTCCTCATGGACATGAGATGAAGAAGTAAATTCGAACACAAACACTGAAGTGAAGAAGAGGAATGCACTGTTGTCCTCACTTTCATTGCTGCTGTAACATCTTTCTCTTTTGCAGTGGATGCCGCTGAGGGAGTTTCGGGAGCAGCCCATATTCCGGCAGCGGCCCACCATGCTGAAGATGCTGGAGGTGTGCCTGGCGCGCGTGGAGCGGCGGTGTGCCGGGTTCAAGTACGACCCCATCCATCCGGACAGCCTCAACCCCAACTCTTACTTCTACTACAACCAAGTGGAGTTCTCGTCGGAGCAAGAAGCGCAGGCGTATCTGTAACGTAGTCGACCATTCTTCAGGTCTGCGTCAGTGAAACCGGGACAAAATTGAAACCGTGTCTGTCTCATCCCAGTTTTCTTTTCTGTGTCTTCCTCATTTAATCTCGCAGTGGACATCTATACAACTGTTAGAGTTCAGAGTTTAGATCATTCTTCTTGTCTGTCAGTGAAAGCGGAATAAAAATGGAGCCGTGTCTGTCTCATCCCAGCTTTTTCGTCTGTGTCTTCCTCATGTAATCACACCTACACCACTATTAGGGTTTAGGGTTTACGGTCTCCACTGCAACTATTAGGGTTTAGGGTTTCTGGTGCAACGATCGCAGTGGTTTCAGGTGTTTACACCGCAATCGTTAGAGTTTAGGGTTTCGCGAGATCGCAGTGTATCTCTTAGAACCTAGCTCATTCAAAAGACATGGAAAAAATTCAGGAGTATGCGACTCCAAGGACACTAGACCGTTTCTTTTGAAAAACCCTGAACTCATAATACCAAACCCTAAACCCTAATAGTTCCTAAACCCTAAAACCCCGAAGGAAAACCTTACATTACTTGCAAAATCAGGATCGTGCGCCTCCGACAGTTCCAAAAAGACCAGACAATCATCTTCTTCAAGAAACCCTAAATCCTCAGCAGAAAGCAAAAGCCATAGAAAGATCAGGAATATGCGACTCACAACACCAGATTGCAGACAAAGAAAATCTCAGAGCTTTGTTTCTACTGTGAAATGCCTCATTCCTTGTTCCAGCAACACTATTTGCCAAGACACACGCCTACAGGACAAGTTGATCTTCACCTCACAACTGTACAGTTATGATCATAGACCAGACAAATTATCAGGAGTAATATGCACTCCATCAATCTTCGAACATGGGAGCGGAATTGGTGAAACCGTCCTCTCACTGGAAGATGTGACGAGACGATGAGCGCCACAGGAACAACGGCGATGTTGCAGATGAGTTCGCTAGGGTGTAGAGATTGCAGAAATCTAGCGTCTGCAAGCAGCTACGGCGCCGGAGGATTGCGAATTCACCACGAGAAGAAGAGGAATGCGGCCTCAGAGACTAGGATTTCGAGGAATTCAGCGTGCGAGGCGAGGTTCGCCTTTGCGGTGGTGTGCAGAAAGAAAATTGTTGCAGAGGAGAGGAGTTCGAGAGCTTTGAGGAGACGTAGGGTTTCAGTGTGTAACGCCTTTTCAAATGACGCTGCGGATGCGAGCTTTGTCCAGGTTTCTTCTTCTTCTTCGATTGGCGTTGCGCCGGTATAGCGATACGTGATTCCGTTGCGGAGGACGTTTCCGCTGGTGGAGCCGTTCATTCTAGCGGAGCTGGGGACGATACTGCGGGGGTGGATGTGCACGGCGGTGGCCGTGGGGGCGCTGTTCCTCACGGTGCCGCAGATCGGGAGCCTGTCGAGTCTGCTGGCGCAGGGCGACATGGCAGCGCTGCTGCCGCGCGCGGGCCGCGTGCTGGCGCTCGTCATGGTGCGCTCGGTCGCGCAGTTCTGGCAGCAGGCACTCCTGTGGGAGGCCGCGCTCAAGATCGCGTTCAAGCTTCGCGCGCATGTGTACGAGCGCGTGCTGCAGCGCGACATGGAGTACTTCGAGGGCGGCGCAGCCGCAGGTGATGTCGCGTTCCGCTTGACGGCGGAAGCGGAAGACGTCGGCGACACTGTGCATTCTCTTCTTCATGTGAGAAATCTCTTGTATCTTTTGCAAATTGCTGCATACTTGTCTTGATTGAGGTGTAAGATTGGTGATACTTGTCTAAGATTATGATGGTTTTTCATCATTTGAAACATTGAATTGGAGAGCTAGTTGTGAAGTGTCTTGTGTCTTCTTTTTGCTGTGATGGAGGTGCTAGATACTTGTTTTGATTGTGGTGTAAGATTGATGGTTTTTGGTTATCTGGAAACTGGAACTGGAAAGCCAATTGTGGAATCTCTTGCATCTTCATTTTTGCGAAGGAGTTGCTGCAGTGTAGTACATACTTGTTTCGATTATGGTGTAAGATTGATGGTTTTAATTATCTGGAATTGGATTTGGAATGGAATCACTTGTATCTTCTTTTTGCAATTTCCGAGAGAAACTGCTGCTGTGATGGAGTTGCTAGATACTTGTCCGAGATTGTGATGTGAAGCTGATGGTTTTCATTGTCTGGAAACTTGACCTAGAAGCTGAATTTCATAAGTGTGCAGATGTTGGTCCCCAGTGCGCTTCAGCTCGGTGCTATGGGCTTCCGGATGATTTCGTTGAGTCCGCTCCTCTCTTTCGCAACCATTTCAGTAAGTGGAGTTCTTCCTCTCTTTAATTTTTGTAACGGTTTCTGTGCATCTTTGTAGAAAATAGTACTCAAAAGATCACTTTTAATTTGGAAGGAGATATTTACGTGGGATCTGTAATCCATTTCTTCTGTGCTACTTTTTCAGGTGGTTCCTTTGATGTTTGTTGTCATAGCAATGTTGGGGGAGAAGTTGCGACAGCTTTCAAAGACTGCTCAGACAAGCATCGCTGGTATCTCTGCGTATTTAAACGAGGTGCGAAGACCTGTCTGATCAAGCTAAGGATGAGCCTGAGAATTATGCACCTGGAACTCTTGCAACGATTGCTGGTCTGGAGGAGTTTATGACCATGCTGTTGTTGTTTTTGTATGGTATTTGGAAATTGAGGATCCATGGTGATAGCTGTGAGATTTACGCTTTTACATCTAACTTCTGTGTATTTTAGCAAGGATTTGTTTGAGTTGAGAGTTATGGCGTGCTCTTTGATGTTCAGGTTCTGCCAGCAATGTTCGTAGTGAAATCACATGCAGCGGAGGCCTTCGAGGGGAGAAGATTTGAGGGTCTCGCAAAGGCGGACTGGCAAGCGCATCTGGGGAAGAAGAGGATGAAGGCTTTCATACCTGAAGTCATCACTGCTGTCTATGGAGCGACAGCTATTGCACTCTTTGGTGTGGGCACGTGGGTCATCTCACACGGACTGGCAACCGGTATTGTACAGGTTGATGAGTTTGGATTTCAACATGTGCAGGAAGTATTAAGATTGATGGACAGGACATAAGCGACTTCGACGTGAGGAGTTTGAGAAAGCACGTTGCAATCGTTCCTCAAGAAACGGTACGTCGTTGTTACCCCTCTGGATATGGCTCTCGTTGCATTTTCCAGAGTGACTGACTGGGTGGTTATGGAAACACAGACGCTGTTCACGGGAACCGTTTCGGAGAATATAGCCTATGGAGACATGAGTGAGACACTGGACATGGCGAGAATAGAAAGAGCTGGGCGAATGGCGAACGAAATGAAGACTTCATCAAGGCTCTTCCGGATGGTTATAATACGCATTTGGCGACCGTGCCACAACTCTCAGTGGCGGCCAACGCCAAAGGTACGTTTTGTAGTAAAAACGTGGAGTATTCTCCTTTCTTTCGTTCCCTTTCTGGCTAAATTTCTAATAGTCATGCTCTTTCATTTCTAAGCCTTAAATGTCTGCACACTAAATTATGTTTTCTGCTCTTTGCCTACAGGCTTATTATTCTACTTTGCAAATTTCAGGTTGGCAATTGCTAGAGCAGTATACCAAGGGGCTTCAATTCTGATACTCGACGAGTCAACCTCCGCTCTTGACAACAAGTCAGAGAAGCTTGTAAGGGAAGCCTTGGAGGGGCTCATGATTGACCACACTGTAAGTTGTAGAGATATCCGCTAAGTGGTTGTGAGTTTGATTAGACATCAATGGTGTTCGTTATAATCGTTTATAAATGTGATCTATCATTTTTATCTCTGAATGAATGTTTAAAATTCGTTTATTTATGGAGATTCCCCTTTATGAATACAATCAGCTCCCTTTGTTACAACCTTTGTTATAACCCTGTTTGTAGAGTGAGCTGATTGTTTGTAGAGGGAGCTGGCTGTCTGTAGAGGGAGGTGGTTTATGCTCTTGTAAAGGGAGCTGATTGTAGTATCATCATCTTTTAAACTGGTGATATCATTGATTTTGAGTAAAACATGATCTAGTTTGGAACATACACTACTAAAAAGTGAGATTGATTTAGAATGTCTTGTACACAATTAAGACGTTTGTAGTGTCTTAATCAGAGTTTTAGTAGTGATTTATTGACATTGTTTGGATTGTTTTGCAGGTATTTGTTATTGCGCATCGGCTTGAAACAGTGAGACGAGCGGATCAGATCTTCTTGTTAGATGGTGGTGAATTAGTTGAGGAGGGAACACACTCAAGTTTACTTGCAATAGGTGGGCAATATGCATCTTTGTACACTACGCAAGAAATTAGTGCATTGAGGAAGACCTCGAGTCAAATGATTTGAGGACTTCTTCCTTTGTAACATACAGAATTAGAAATCTATTTTACCACTTCCTTGCTGGGGTAGTTGGATTGCTTCACAATTCTGACAAAACATCTAGTGATTGTGAAACAATTTCTCGAATGGATGCATCACTCTGATTTCTTGTTGATTGTTTCACTAATTTAGCCCTTTATAGCTCATCGAAATCTTGATCACCAATCTTGTTGCCAAGCGGCTCATTTCGTTTCAGAAGTGAAATCTTGAGGAAAAGTTCACAATCCTTGTGTGGACTACGGTTGATAGTTAGGCAGTTTCTATAGTTTCAATGACCCTTTCGTTGTTTGAGTTGCACGTCTCTTTGTTGGATAAAATTTCCTTGTATTTGATCATAAATGACAAGATGGTGTCAATGGACAACGAATGTTGTAATCCACTAACAGATAGTTGTGCTCTCAGTAAAAATCTTCATCAATGGTAAATAATCATAGCACTTTCACATCATATACGGTAGTGTGGTCACTCTAAACAGCATAATCAGTGAAGTGCTGTAAACACACACCAAAAGGAGAGCACCATAAACCACCTCGTCCATAGAACTTGATGCTGTTTTCAGTCTAAGGTAAACATTAAGTGTTACACCAATATTTCAATCCACACTTCACTGTACAGTACATCGCACCGATCCATGCTTTGCAGAGGCCACACTTACGCTCTTGAGACCTGGACCACTTCACATCCCCGAAGCATCCTGCTACAGTGCTGCCCACCACTGTAGAGTACACTCGGCGACCACTGCAGCCTGCCAACAAGTTGTTCACTGTCGGCAAACACGCACTCCACACGCTAGCGCCGTAAGACTGTTTCTGCGAGGTGAGGATGATAGTTCAAGTCCAAGCTACAGCCACCCATGAATGCTCTGGAGGGCGGGTACTTCGATAGTGGTGGGCATGCGGGACCTCGTGTGGTGGGCGGAAGTTGGGGGTTTCGTGGTGTTGGGGTTTGAGCGAGGCTGAGGCGCTCCTTCTGCGGCGAGCACGTTGTCACCAGCCGGTTATGTAACGCTCTCTCGCTTAAGTTTTAGAGTCTTGTGTTTGGTTCACGTGGTATTACTCTTGCATATCACAAACCTTTGCAGCGATGACCTCGTGTGGTTGGCGGGAGTGGACGGTTTCGTCATGTTAGGGTTTGAGCGGGGCTGAAGCGCTCCGGTCGGGTACGGCTAGCTCACTTGAGGTTAAGAGTGTTGTGTTTGGTTCACTTAGTGTGACTCTTGTACCTTTGCAGCGACGTCATTGGCACCGTTGTAGGGAGGGAACTAGGGTTTGAGATGGATTGATGGTTTGCTGGTGAAGGGGTGTGGTTTCGAATGCACATGGCGGAGTCCAGAAGGGACGGTTAGTGAGGGACATGGCTGTGAAGCAGGTTCTGTGCAGACTTGTTTGTGGTGGGTGGGGTGCTATGTCTTGACACTGCTTTTCTTCTTGTATGCTAATACTAGACATATTGTTTTCTCAGCATTTCAGGGTACTACGTAGATGGCTTTCTCTCCAAAGAAGAGAACCTAGTGCGCTTCTATCTGCTGTTCTTGTGAAGCTTAGGATCGGATGTAGTATCGCGAGCTCAAGCAGGCGAGCCCTTCCCTTCACAGCTTGTACTACACTACAATGGAAGCTGAGGTGACAAGCATGGCATCGGGTGAAAGTGGTGAAAGTGGTGAAAGTGGTGAAAGTAGTAGTAAGCAAGTGCATTGTGTTACCTGTGGCATGAGCGTACGATGGACACCGCGGAGCTGGGTGTGTGATGTGTGTCCGGATTATGCCCTCTGTGAAAATTGCCATAACGAATCTGAGATCCTGCTAGCTCGTCCTCAAGTGCATAACCGTGATCACCATATGTCAGCACATGAGACAGAATCCATGTGTGATGGTTGTCACTCTTTTCCAATTTTGAACCGACGATGGCGTTGTAAGGTGTGCGAGGACTTTGATCTTTGTGAAGCCTGCCATGAAGGATTGGATACAACAAACATGACTCTTGAGCATTCAAAGGAGCATCCCATGATTTCTATTGAGGTGATTTCTAGCCCTGACATGATGCTAAGATGTCAACCAAACTTCACTAAGCCAATGGACCCCCAGTGGTCATACCAAATTGAGGTAGAGTCACAAAACCATGGTTTCATTTGGGAGAAGAGAATGCCAATGTCGGGAATATTGAGTGGCATGGATGATGCCATCATTTCTACACAAGGCAATGCAATTGAAGACAACACAGTTCCTACTTCAAAGCGAAAGGTATGAAGCAATACCCAACTTAATTAGGGTGGGATAGTTTAAATGCATTCCCACATCTTTATGAATGTGAAGTTGTGTCGCTACATGGCTTGCTATCAATTGTGGTATGGTGTTCGTAGCTAAGGCCTAGTATGTAACAGAATTGCTCTCCTTTGAAGCTATTCTTATCCTGAATTTGATTATGGCTTCTATTGTGATGGTAGAAACAAAGGACCCTCAGCTCTGGTAATTTGTTCCCCGAACAAGCAAGAGAAGCAACTCAAGCACATGGGTTAGTGAATACTTTGCCTCCATGTTTACGTGGAATAGATTATTTGTGATCAACTTTAAACTAAGTGATCAAGTTTACTATGAATTTTCTATGAAAACTTGCATAATCTAGTTAGAAGAACTTGTTGATTAGTGTTGTCTGTAAATGAAGGTCACATGAGTTTGTTTCTTTCATTTAAAATGCTCTCAAATTTTTGATGTTGATACCCATGTTTGGAAATGCATGTAAGTGCAGGATGCTTGACAAGAAACACAAGGTATTTTTGAGCCATGCAGGGGCCCAAAAAGACTTTGTTGAACAACTATATCGGGATCTCTTGAGAGTGCATCATTTTGGGATCTTCTTTGACAAAGAAGATGATAGCCTACCCAAAGGAGAACCATTTCCTAAGAGGATATTTGATGCTGCCAAGCACTGTGAGTTGGCTGTTGTGGTGATATCGCATGAGTACTTCACTCGCAAGTGGCCAATGTTGGAGTTGGCCGCTTTTGTAGAAGCTCAAAAGATACGACCGGAGTTGAAGATCCTTCCTGTATTCTACAAGCTCACTGTGGAGGAATTCAAGGAGCAAAGACACTTGTTTGAGGAATGTTGGAATGCAAAGGCATTGGTAAGCGAGGGTGAGATGGATGGATGGAAGGAGGCTTTGAAAGTGATATTTAGAACCAATGGACTTGAGTACGACAAGGAAATGGGGGAGCCTATGTTTAGAGATAAAATTGTGGAAGCAGTGTCCAAGCATGTCAAGCCAGAGTTGATGTGGGATGATTCACATGTGCAAGGGAAATGCCGAATGCAGGAGACAATAAAGGAGGTAGGATTGAAGATGTGTCTATAATGGTACTTCACGTATTCAGAAGTTGTTGTAAGTTCTAGTAATCCATATTTGGTATTGACTTAGAAATGTAGGGTGTCGAATGTGGATGTGAATCATTATGATGTGTTGCTTGAACAGGGACTTATGAAATCTGGTAACTTGAAGTTGTCTAACCCAATTGTATGCAAGTTTGTGTAGATGATTCGATTGCCAGGGAAAAGTACCATAGGATTACCAATGATATCGACATTGCGCATGGGAGTGTTTGGAATGGGAGGTTCCGGGAAAACAACCATGTGCATGGTGTGGTGTAACGAAATGATGCAACATTTTTTGGGAAAAGTGCATTATTTGGAACTTGGAAGTGTGGATGTGTTAGAGATGCGTAGAGAGTTGTTACGAAGCATTTGTCAACTCGAGCCTGCTCTTGTACAAAATGTGGATGGTGGACAGGTACATGGGTCTTGCTCTTTTGTATGCTCATAGCGAAGTTGGTGCGAGTGCTTTGTGTGCTAAGTTTTTATAAGTGTTTAAATTTGACGACATCGAATCAATAATGATGTGTTATTTTGCCGAAAGTGAAGTTGTGGTTGAGGAGAGTCCTTACATTTTATGTACGCAAAGATTCTTTGTTATTTTGGGGTGTGGTTCTTAGTGTCAACACTAAAATTAGTATGAAGATTATGAAAGTTAACTGTACTCCACCCAATTTCATGTTTGAAATATGATGGTTGGTTGCTAAATGTGGTTGCATCAAACTCACATTTTCCTTGGTGCAGGCTTTGAACCTCATGAAGGAGCACATCCCTAAGCATAGGGTTTGTTTGCTAATTGACAACGCTTCTCATGATCAGTCATGTGTTGATGAAGCTAGAACATTGTTGAATCTTCCATTCAAAGATGGGAGTTTGATTGTGGTCACCTCTCGAAGTTCTAGCATCCTTGACACCCTCAAGATTGAGAGGAAATTGATAATGAGGGTTCCATCTTTGGCAACAAAGGAAGCCAAGGCATTGTTTAGCCATCATGCAGGGTGTGATATATCTAGTCTCACGGAAGAGCAAATGAAGGCAATGGAGAGTTTTGTGGAACAATGCAATTTTGGAGTGCAAGGCCTTAACGTACAAGAATATCATCCATTGGCATTGAAAGTGTTGGGTAGTCAAGTTGGACCTAATGTGGAGGAGTGGCAAAAGATTAAGATTGACTTCAAGTGTTGCGAGAATGCAAGTATCCATCGTATTTTTGCCATCTTAAGATCAAGCTTTGATTCTTTGAGTTTAAAGTATCAAAGGATATTTTTGGACCTTGCACTTGCATGTAGTGGTACCTATTCTCTAAGATTGAGGGGTTTGAAGTCACAATTGCAATATTTGTATGATGAAAGTGATGAGAAGTTCATATCACATGTGGTAAGGGATGCATTCATGTTATTGTTGTCAAGAATTCATTTAAGAATAAGAGTGACATGCTTCCATAAAAATCAAGGTACATGAAAATGTCGACTTTAATAGATGATACCATTCTTCAGTGTTTAGTTTTGTTGGAATTTTGAAGTACATCATGAACATTGATTTACTAGTTACTTGGTCATGAGTGAGTGCTGTTGTTTAACACGTGATGAGCGTGTTGTGTAGGTGAAAGATCTTCAAGCGAAGTCACTTATTGATTTCAATGATGTTGAGTCTGACATCATAATTGTTCATGACCTTTATCGTGAGTTTGCAAGGATGGAGGTGGAGAAGAAGGGATTGGTGCATAGTGCACGGTGTTGTTTCTCTCGTGGACGTAAGCGTCACCATCTAGTGCAAGAAAAAAGGGTTCGCATCTATGATCATCCGATTTCTAAGATAACGCAAGATATACTCTCTTGCAAAATATGTTCCGAAGCAGAATCATTTGGCATCCAAGATTGCCGAAACTTGGTCAGTGTAGATGTTCCTGGAATGGAGAATTTAAGAGTTTTTAAAGTGTCTGGTGGATGTCCTCAATTGACAAGAGTCAATTTGGAAGGCGCTATAAACCTAAGGTCGATTTATATTCATGAGTTTGAAGGGAAATTCTATCCAGACTTGACAAGTCTGGAGCTCCTGGAGGAATTATGTTTATTGAACAAGGAGAAGCAATTGCTTGTGACTACCCATGGATATTTAGATTTCTCCAAGAACTCGAACTTGGAGGTACTAATATTGTCATATGTCCCACTTTGTTTGAACAACCTTGATCATGTAGTGTTATTGAAGGTGCTAATTCTTGAGAAATGCAAACACTTCGAAAGGATTGATGGTCTAGAAGCATTGGTCCACTTAGAGCGCCTCGCGTTGTTAGATTGCTCTTCTCTGATAGAGTTCCCTTCATTGGCATATTTCCCATCCTTACAAAAGCTTTGGTTAACCCAAGCTGCAAAATTGAAGCGGATTGAGGGATTCACCAACTTGATTGTTCTTAATCACCTTTCATTAGAAGGTGGGATGGAATTGGAGGAGTTAGCAGGGATTGAGGCTTGCATGAGGTTGGAATATTTGCACTTGGGTGGCACCAACATCTCGAGTTGTTCATGGATTTCCACGATGAGCGATTTGATAGTTATCGACCTTAGTTATACCAAGATAAGGTTTGTGCCTGATTGCCGCAATCTCTACAAGCTCAAAAAGTTATTGGTTGATGATTGTCAAGCTTTGAAGAGCATAGGGGACAATACAGGGTTGATTCCCCCAACTTTTCCGCAAAGTTTAGAAGCTTTCAGTGCAAGGAACTATCAGGGCATAAATGTATTACCAAAGTTCCATCATGAATCAGCATTGCATACCTTGATTCTCCACGAATCGTCTGTGAATGATGTATCTAGCTTGGTGTGTTGCAAGCAACTCCGGTATTTGGATTGTGCGCAGACGCAAATCACAAGCCTCCCAGACTTGGGTAGTTTGACGATATTGGAGGGGTTGGATGTGCATGGATGTAAGTCTCTGACGAGAATGGACAAGACCAAGAGCTTGCCCACACTTAAACACCTACGGGTTTATGACTGCGACATCTTATCGACATTGCCTGACCTTCGGAGCTCCAAGAGATTGACATTCATCTCCTTATATGGTTGTCCGCGGGTTGACCCAAATGCAGTGAATTTGCCCACACAGTTAGCATTGACATAAACATTGAGGGTGCTATGGTCGTCTACTCCAAGTAGAAACCGGAGTATCTGTCATGAGGATTGCCAAGCAGCAAGGAACTTGAACCTGTGGATGATCTATGTGCATTAGCAACACTTAGTAACTTGGTGGCAAAGATATCGTCAAGGTATCATGGTTTTGGTGGAGACCAAGCATTGGTTTTGGTTAGGAGCCCATCGAGTTGTAATTATGTTCGTGAGATGTGGCAGTTAGGTATCTAGAGCATCATTATTAATGTGAGCAAATTGATCACTTCATTCATAATCAATGTGAGCAAAGATATTGTTCTCATTTCATTTGTAATGGTGTTGTGCTAGCTTACATAGTGCTATGTTCTTCCTTTGTGATAGTGGCTATCTAAAGACATGTGAATGGTACAATCTCTTATATATAAAAGATTACAGTCCGTCTGGTAGAGTCGGGTCCATGGCTGTGGGCTTACCTATGACCACTAATCTATAATCATCCACAAGGCATTTATTGTTGAAACAAGACAAAGTTCAAGTTAGTCTAAGTTAAGCTATTGTCATTTAGTATCTTCTAATTTTAGTAAAGTTATATATTTATTTAACTAAGGATTATCTTTGGCCCGTTAAGGACAACGGGCATCCACTAGTGAATCATAATTGGATGTTAATTGGATGATCATATCTCTATGAAAAATTAGGATATAAATTTCTACAAGACATATTAGCAACCACAAAAAAAAAACTAACAAATAATTTGGGACCAACTGTCAATGCTCGTTTCAAGCTGGGCAACTACCCTAGTTGTTTTGTAGTAATTGAAGGTTTGGCAAGCAAAGAGGTGATGAAAACCTATTTGACTACCAACATTGTTTGTATTGTCATCCCAATGTTTTCCTCCAATGCTTTGGTTGATAGTGCTAAGGTGCAAGAATGTGGTTGACATGGATTGTGCCTTAATAATTCACTAATGATACATATAAAGAGAATAACTCCAGAGAGAATATATTTTATAACTCAAGAATAACTTGTGATTATTTTTTTCAAGTGCGGGTGTGTATAGATGCCTATTTCCGTCCGACATTATTAACGTGACAACTAGGTGGTGACTTCGATTGAATTCTAGTAATTCCCTAGTAATATACTCAAGGCAAACTATTGCCACATTTACAAATAACTAAGTGTTGTTATATATATAATTTTTAACCCAAAAATAACTTGTGAGAATTTTCATAAAATTGTTGACGTGGATGGATGTCCATTTGTGTCCTGTTGTCCTCATGTAGCATGTAGGTGGTGACTTCAATTGTATTGTAGTGATTCCTTAGTGATACATTCAAGACAAATAAGTGCACCACCTAGTAGGATTAATTAATTTTACTAGTATATTACCTAAAACTAAATAATAATTCATGGATATTTTGAAGAATCTGATGATGTAGATGGATGCCTATTTCTATCTTGTATTGATGACGTGGCAAATACGTGGTGACTTGGATTGTATTCTAGTAATGCCTTCGTAGTACATGTGAGACACAAAACTGCATCACCAAGCAATAACTAAGCACGCTGTTATATGTTTTAAATCTCGTTTAAAATAAATCATGGATATTTTTTGGAAAACTTGTTGACGTGGATGGATGCCTATTTCAGTCACTAGTGATGTGGCAAGTAGGTGGTGACTTGGATTGTATTTAATTAATTCCCGAGTAATATAGTTAGAATAACTACATGCAATTATATACTATTCATAACTCAAAATAACTTGTGAATATTTTGAAAAAGTTGCTGATGTGGATGGATGCCTATTCCTATCCTACAGTGTTGATGTGGCAAGTAGATGGTGACTTGGATTGTATTCCAGTGATTATGCAGTGATTAATTTCAGAGAAATATTGCATCAATACATTTAAACAATTCGTCCGAGTCATATATATTTTCAAACTCTAAATGAACTCGTGGATATATTTTTTTGACCTGTTCACGTGGATAAATGTTTATTTCTATCCGATACTATTGTCGTGGCAAGTAGGTGGTGACCTAGATTGTGTTTTAGTAATTAATTAGTGATACCTTTAGAAGTGATATTATGTCACCGATGAAATACAACACTCAATAATTGATATTTTTACTATAGAATAACTAGAATATTTAAAGTACCGGTTCACGTGGATGGACCCTCAGTTTCCCCCTATAGTGTTGTTGTTGCAAGTACGTAGACGACTAAAATATTGTCTCACCAATTCATTAGTTATGGATTTGTAACGGATCACTATTCCTAAAATGATTTTATTGTAGTATTATATTGTACACCTAGAAAACAACTCAATAAATATTGATAATTACTAAGAGTTTTTCAATAGAATTACTGAGCCTAAGATTTCCGTTGTAATTTAGTAGTCATACATGTGATCTATGACTTAACAAATAGGGAATTCCATAAAAAAGAATAAAAAATATTTCTTTTTACACTTTTGTTGATTAGTAGATGAAATTAACAAGATTGTACACCACTCATTGATTTCATATTGAGAAGGCTGAGTGAGTTTGAGGAATGAAGACAAAGTGAGCTCCGAAATTTCTGGTTAGGGGAGGCGAGACTTAGTTCCAGACACAAGGTTGTGGGCACCAGGAGGTGGCTGATCTTGGTGAGAGCTCCCCACATATCTTCGATCTGGGAAGTAAAAGAGGCCTGGGAAACAGACCATGTTGGAGAGAGCTCACAAGCATCAGATCTAGAGTTTGAGGAGTGAACGTGTGAGTACCGATCTATGGTGTGCGTTTTCTGAGCAGTTTGGGAGCAAGTGTTGGCACATAGATCTACCTTTACCTTCTATCACAAGATCTGATCTAGATCTGAATGTTGGATACCAAATCTGTAGGCCTCTTTGTTAGTCGACACACCTCCCCTACCTAGTTATCCCTCTTTACAAGCATATCAAGAAAGACAAGACCAACGCGACTACATTACAACATCAACTAGCCACAACACAAGAAGTACAACACTGGCAACCTGGAGCTTAGGAAGCTGCATCCACAACCTTGGAGAACAATATGATCAGCAGCAGCAAGCGTATGTGACACATTTTTATCAACAAGAAACGCACCAGCACCTGTAAGTTTTTGATTTATGCATTGGATTCGCAACTCACGCACCACTAGCCTACACACTTTGTTTACAAATCACATAGATCACCAACTGAGATAGTAACAACCTAACCAAAACCTAATCCTAGATCACGATAACCCTACGCACATACGTAGAAATCTCCACAACTACTATCAAGTGCGGAAGCGCTGCACATTTTTTCCTAGAATCTTGCAGGCACAGAAGACACTGTAAGTGCACAAGTCAATCCTTCAAACTTGATCCAGTATCTCCCAACTAGCGGCCAAGTGCGGAGCAACACAGCACCCCAGCTGAACCCTCCAACCTGCAGAAACATAGATAGTAGTGCTGCAACAGATGGAAACCTAGGAGGCCGACACACAGCCAACAAAAACCAACATACAGACTTACAGGAACAGGAAGCCCAAGGACTTAACCTCATAACAGGTGTAACAACACCAAGTTAACAAAGACAAGTGGAGATCCTGACATTAGTTGCAGACAAAGATAGCAGACGTATAGACTGAGTCGAAGATTCGAACGTCCAGACCCACAACAAGCAAGAATCTAAAGACTTCGAGGTTCAAACTAAACCGACAATCCAGCGACCTCGACGTTCAAACTACAGGCCCATTGACTCAAGACAGGACATGCAAGAGGAAGACGAGAGACTTAACCAGAAACCAATAGGACCCCAGACCTAGACACCTAGACTCACTGCCGACATCCAACAGCGATTCAAGACTACCCTCACTCCGACGAAGACCCTGACATCAAACTGAGACTCAAGACTGACAAGGCCAGCGACGTAGGACCAAGACCCGACGACCCAACGACCCAACAACACAGATTATCAAGACTCAAGACTACCCAGTTTCCAGATTACCCGACGACCCAGATTACTAGACTCAGACTCCAACAAAACAGGCTGATACCACGTATTGATCCTACGTTACTTAGACAAGAGACGAACCCTGCGACAACAAACGAACGCCCCGACAAAGCCTCGACACGCAAATAGGCACACAGAAACCCAACAGACCGAGCAGCTCCACAAGCACACACAAGGACAGGCAGGCAGGCCCGACACCACAGGCACAGACCAACGCGAACCTACATCAACCAGGAAGAACATAGGACCTCCCAACAGGCGGGCTTATCAAGGACAAGTTCGCGAACTCCCTCGGGCAGCGACCTCCCTGTGGTATAGCGACCCCCCCTCACTGCACTCTTTGTGGCGTAGCGACCTTCCTGCAATGGACAACGACCTCCCTCTAGCGGCGTAGCGACCCCCTCAAGTCGAATTACCACCTCCCCAAGAGGACAACGACCTCCCCTCGGCGACCTACAACCTACCACAGACGGACATCGACCCATCAGAGGTGGACAACAACCTCCCACACCCCAACCGACCCTCCCCAAGCCCAACTAGTGACCCTCCCCACCAGTATCGACCTACCCCAATCCCTTACCCTCCTAAGCCTAACAACTCCAAGCCAAGAGTCCCTCTCCAGGGAGCCTCCAAACCAACGACCCCACCCATAATGGACACCATGGACACCGAGCACCCCCGCCAAGGTGCTGTGAAGAACACGGAGACTGTAGAGATAGTCTCAATGGCAAATGGAGGTCCAACCCCATACAAAAAAGCTAGAAGTAATTATCCCACCCCCATCTAGGTCTCCATCCCTTACCTCTCTTCATTTCGTTTTTGGTTGGGCTTTTCCACTATGGAAAAGCTTGCCATAGATGCAGGACATGAACCCCTATTCAGCGGAGAGAGCGTTAGAGACATGATCACCCGCGGAGTACCCAAAGAAGAAGCAGAGGAGGCTCTCGACGCCGAGGTGGCCTATCCTGGGATCCCACAACTCTTATATTCTCCAGTGCAGAACGACAACATCGAAGGCCAACACTATAACCGTACACAGGTACCATTCGATATCTCTACACACCCCATCACTGGACTCTCCTATAATTTCCATGTGGAAATTCACTTCGAATTGCCACCACACCCTATGTACCATGATGATGTGAAGAGGCTAGCCCTAGCTAGGCTCGAACACATGCAAATACCATTAGGTGACTAACCGAATGGACCCCATGGCCGTTCTATGCAAAGGGGTCAAAAAAGAGGGACAAAAGGGCATATGGTCAGGCACTATTAAACTACACCTCCTTAGGCTAGAGGTAGATGCTATTGCCCTTCTTCGAGGCACTAGATACTTCATCCTACATTTGGACCCCATAGGACATGCCTCCTTAGGAAAAGTATGTAAAACTTTCCATGCAGTTGCACGGAAGAACCTATCAGTGCGAATCAAGAGTAAATCTCTCAAAGGTGTGACTGCCCACACCCTCTTCTAGGATGTGGTGACAAATAGTTTCTCGAGAAACTTAAAATTCGAGGTTACAGATGTACAGAAGGTACATGAGGATTCACACGCCTTTATAGTTGCCCCAACCCCTCAACAGGCTAAAAAATTCAAGCTCCACCAAATTACCACACACCACGAGGTGATACCGACACATGCTAGTGGCTCCGGAGGCCTCTCCCCAGCTGATAGAGCCAAGAAGGACGCACTGTTGGTCACTCTTTCCCATCTCCCCATCCTTATGAACGTGGCAGAAACCACGGCAGCCATTCACCAAACCTTCGAGCCCAAGAATGTCACCTCCCTATAGTTCCACAGACAGCAGAGAGGAATGCACAATGGCAGTGCCAATGTGCAATTCCCTAATCCCATCATCTATTGTCAATTCCCCCACAAGATATTCACGATAGGGCGACACCAAGTAGAGATTTCTCCCCACTGCCGAAGCCTCGAAGGTGATGATCCACCCACCACCGAACTATTGGAGAAATGGGGCTTTAATGACATCAACAAAGCCCTCGTAAACACCGTGGCGTCCCTCCAAGCTACCCCAGCTCCTGCAAGCATTACCAGGTCAGAAATGACCTCCATTATAGATGCAGGCAACAAGAGACTGCGGCAAGAGCTCTCCACCCTCAGAGAAGACATCATCAAAGATACCAAGGCCTACACCGATAACCGCACCAGCAAGTTACAGGCAAAGCTCTCAAACGTTGAGCAACTGATGACCTCTGCACTGATGGCTATGCAACAAATCACAGGATCGCGGCCACCAAATGTCCCCGCCTTAGAAGACCACTCAAACGTGGATTGACAAAGGACTACAGTCGAAGATGTCACCAACATGGCACCACAAGGATGGACAAGGTTAGCACCTCTCCCCTCTATAGTCTCCAATTCTCTTCAAACACCCACCTTCTCATTGAAACTTTTATCCTCTCTAGTATGTTCTCTCTCCCTTACTACAATATACTAGTTAGTACTCTCACAATTACCATAGTAATATCCCCCACACCAATAGAGCTAGATGTAAACTTCCTAAGTCTCCATTCTTTCTCCTTGCCCTACCTAATGGAATACCATTTCACTACTATAGTTGCAATACACTCTAGCCCTACCATAGTCTCTACCTCACCCTCACTAGTCACCCCCTACTCTAGACATACTCTCTACGTTTACTACCTTTACTACAACGTGCTTACAACTAATTGCATGACTTGGAGACCAGATACATTAACCGGTCTTGGGGTTTCACTCCACATACATATAAACATTGCCATTGCATATACCATTACGATATGAATATATCTTGGGAAAACACACACGGAAAACACACACGGAATACACACACTCAACACTCATACACCCCTACCACGTTCCCACATCAAAAATACACCCAATACACCCACACACAACACACTAGCCCTACTCACACATACAACTCCAACTAATAAAAACACTTACCACCTTGCATATCACCTCTTGCACACACTTTCCAAAAACACAAACAAACAAGTTATCACCAATATATACTCACCTCAAAAAATCAAAACAATTGCATATACACATACATTCATACACACACACAAACACATCAAGACAAACACACACTCGTGCATACATATAAACACACAAAATAAAGCCACAGATACACAGGAAATCACATATACAAAAACACAATTACACAACCAAATATACACACACAAATTTAAAAACACACATAATATATACATACATATATACATACACACACTCACACACCTACACTTGCAAACAAAAACCCACTTACAAAACATCACAAAGACACATACAAAAACACACCAAAAAACTTTAAACAAACCCACACAAACACAAAAAAAAAATGTATAAACCAAAAGCTAACACTTAGAATTATAGGAAAACACAAATTTACAACAAACCCTACAAAAAAAACTTACACACATACACAAATAAAAACACCAAAACCAAAAACAAAAAAATAATAAGAAAATACCCAAAATACATACACAAACCAATAAATCAAAACCAACACATTAAACCATCACACTATAAAATCCTACTACTACTAAGCGGAGATATAGAAACCAATCCGGGACCCATGCCTAATATACTAAAAAGACATCCCACAACACATAAGAAAAACGCAAAAATCTACTTTATACCAAATACCATAAAACTACAACCGGAATACAAACACATTGCTCAGACATTCTCACCCCTTTTAAAAACTACACATGTATTACATCAGCTACACAACACAACACATCCAAATATTGCCCAATATATACAGCAAAAAATACACATCCATCAACACATATCTTCTACGCTCTAGTAATTACCACCCACCCAAACATAGACAAATGTAACCGTCTTCTAAATTTACAAAACCCAAATATAATTACATGGACTAACTCACTACTACAAACCTTATCAAACTTACAAAACCCACCCGAAAGACATATTCACATCACACACCCTTATACAAAATTCCTTGAAGATAACCTAGGTACCATAAACCACGGAAACTCAATACACCAAGAATTATACAACTTCTTACATAGTCAAACCATACCCCCTCAAACATCACAATAAAACAAAAATTCCCTTACCTTCCTAACAATCTTATTAATGAGTCACTAAAATGTTTTAATCCCATATCAGAATATAATCATCCACCCCCCCAACCCGCTTACCTTCCTCCACAAAACCAAAATAACCCTCCTCCACAAAACCAAAATATTAGCTCAAACAATGGAAATACAAACATAATTACATGGAATTCTGCATCTCTAAACACCGCTCTCCCCAGCCTACAAGCCTTGGTCACAAACACAAACACGCCACCGGCCGTCATAGTTGTACAAGAAACAAAAATATCGGCCACAAAATCTACAAAATACATACAAAACATATTTCAAGACTACAAACTTATTTTTAACAACACACATGCACTAACAAGGTGCATCCAACAACGAAGACCATACACACCGGGCCGCGGTGGCCTCCTTACACTAATACACAAGAAATACGCTTTTCCAGGCAACATCAAAAAAATCCCTACCCCAATGCACATATCCCCCTACCTCCAAATAATTAAAATTACTAACCAACCACTACAAGCATGGTTAATCTTTCACATGTATATGCCCTCCCATCCCGACGACACTAGATTTACTATAGACATACAAAACACCATTACACAGCAAATAAACCAAAATCCTAACCATACCTACTTGTTATGTGGAGACTTCAATAGAGACATAGCTCTAATTGGTCGACAAAATGAAAACCAGATCACTCCTCCTCAAACCACAGACTACCAATGGCGCCACTTCACAGAAAACTTAAACTTTACCTACATAAATACTAATACACAATACTCTAGACAAGGCGGATATAACTACAGTGATTGGAGCCTAATAGATGGCTTTTACATAAACACAAATAACACTACACAATACACCTCTACAACAAACAAAGATACTATCCTCAATTCCGATCACACGCCTATAACACTTCACATCCCAGATAACCTACTAATAAGTTGCAACCCTATAATCACCAACATGGATACTATCCGAATACTACACCCCATCCCAAAAGATAACTTAGAAAAATTCAACACAAAGTTCTTTGAAAAAAACTCTATACAAATTGACTCTCTCATAAACACTCTTGAATTTAACAACCAACTCTCTCCAACACAATGGCACGAAACGTGCCACACCCTAGATATAATTATAAATAATATCTCTAATACATTGGAACAAACGTGTAAAGCCCAACCAATACCAAAAATGTCAAATAGATCATCCCTACAAGGCGACTATCTACCCCGCAAAATGTCCAAAACATGGAAACAACACATAACCACATACCATATAATATGTAAAACTATTAGAATAGTAAAAAATAACCCACAATGGCGTATCCATCCCATATGTACCGAACTACCAACATTGCAACATATCCAAATCCCTGCCCCACCCCCCTCAGACCTACCCCATGATACGTGGATTAAAGACATTGCACTAATCGCAAAAAATGCCAATATACAAGCCCGGAAAATAACTACAAAATACTCCAAAGATAATATCAAAAAAGCCATCTCAAAATACAGACAACTATACGAAACTGGGCCTAAAAAAATCAATAGAAAAGTTTTTTAAAACAAGAATCTCCACCACTAGATTGTATCACTGACATATATAATAACATTCTAACAAGCCCGGAAGATATTGCAAACGAAATATTCAATCAACATACAAAAAATAATAGACCTACAGTACCAACATGCAACTACCAACCACAACACCCTATCAAATGCATATGTGCAGTACGCCAGTACCCATGGCATGACCTAGATGGATTTACCTTAGACAAACGAGGTGAACCCGAAACTCCACTACACACATACTTCAACAGAGCCATATATGACACATGTCTCCGCAACCTGGGAAATAACAAAGCCCCAAGGCCAGACCATATACCGAACTCAATACTCAAAAATATGCCTCCGAAATTTAATAAACTTCTATTTCTATTTTTCTCTAATTGCTATAAACAAAAATAAATACCAGCCTCATGGAAAACAAGTGCAACAATTTTACTATACAAAAAAGGAGACCCTTCAATATTACCAAACCACATACCAATAGCATTAGCCAATACAATATATAAACTCTTCACCAGTACACTTACCTCAATACTATCTTCATATGGTGAAAAATTTAAAATCCTACACGATAGTCAAGAAGGATTTAGAGCAGAGAGAAGTACCTCTAGACAAATACAAACTATAATAGCGGCACTTGAAGACGCACGATTTACAAATCAAGACATATATGTCCTATATGTTGACTTCAAAAACGCCTTTGGCTCTATAGACCACGCCAGATTATTAGCAATAATGACTAATATTGGATACCCAAAAAACGCAACAACATTAGTTGGAAATATATACTCCCAATCATCTACCTACTACACCGGTGAACACTTTGGTAGAACTAAGCTCATTCCCATTCACAGAGGCACTATATAAGGAGACACCCTGTAAACTGTAAATTTACACTTACGCAAAACACCCAAGACTCACACAAGTTTCCATATGATTCTAAATTCTTCCCGGGATGGTCTGGCGTCTAATGTTTAAGTAATTTTGATCTAATTATCACATAAAAATGTTTTCTATGATAAATTTAAAGCTATAATGCATCATTTTAAAGGTTTATGGGTTAAACAATCTACACTCTTAAAGGATTGAGAATTTTTATGTTACCCCAAGAGAAAGAGTGATTGCGACAAGAGCCTTGTTCTTGTCTTTCTTGTGTATGTGCCCAAACCTCTAACTATGCCTTGCTAGGCGAATGGAATTTATCCATTCCTTAACTCATTGCTTTGTTTGTTTATTAATTCTTCTTTATAATTGAAAAACTTACTTCATGCAATTCGCTCCATCTTTAATCACGTACGTCCATGGCTAATCTCTTAAGCTCCAAGTGGATTCCACATCAAAACACATTAACTTCAACAATCACACTTGTTAGAAGTTTAGGAATGATCATTTTTGAGATCAATACTCTAACACATACACTTTCAATCAAATTTAATTCCTTTTATTTAATCCACTATACATTACTCTTAAACTTATAGTAATTGCATTCTTCTAAAATAACATTACTCTCTTTCATGCAATTAATTCCTTAAGATTAATTAATGCACTTCAAATATAAGAACTCTTATCTTGTAATTCGATTATTATTATAAGAATTCTTAGTCACAAATAAGTTTAGTTTTTTGAATATGTTTTATTTTCTTTCAATGTCACTTATTCAATAAGTGCAACATTAAACCTTCTTAAATTGTTTATCAATTTAAGATATTACAATCAATTAAAATTTGACTTCTTAATTATTAAGACTCACTTTCACAAGTCACATGTGCAAAGTTACTTAATTAATTAGAATCAATGGAATTTTACACAACACAATATGTATTAACTTAAAAATTCTTACAACCATCGCAAGAATTGCTAGCTCCAAGCTAGGACTCACAATTGCTTCTTCAATGTGGTGAATTCAAAATGAATTCCTACTCCACTTAAGCTAAAACTATGAAGAGACACTATTTCTAAAAAGGTTTCTTCCTTTTCCTTCCACCTCTTCAAGTTTTGCTTAAACCCTTTCAACTAATTAAAAGGTGTGACTATTATTTTAAATCTTTTCTTTAAGTCCTTTCATACTAGCATTATTTCCTTTAAGCTATTTTAAGCTTTTCACTTATTTTTAAAGTTTCTCTTAACTTTTATCACTAACTATCTACTTTTTGAACTATTTCAAACCCTTTAAGCTATTTTTTAAAGAAAAAAGCCCTTTTTCATATATTGGCTCTACATAGCCCTCTTTTTTAACTTGGAGACGTCCTCGTCGACTTCAACACTTGAAGCTCGTCCTTGTTGCTCCTTAGTATTCCAATGTCTTGGACTTTCATTTCTTTAAGCTTCCTTAATCTTCTTAAGGGTTTCCTTGTTTTAATTATCTTTAAACTTCTTCAATCTATTTCTTAAGATTTATTCTTCTTGAGTCTTCCATCACATGTATGTTTGTTTGTTTTATTTTGGTTCCTATTCTTCATGTATATCTATACATGAGTCTTCTTCAGTATTTTGATTGACTTCAAGTTAGCACTCGTTAGTCCTCACATCACTAAAAGTTAGTAAGTTAGTAGTATGTCCTCATTACTAATTGCTAAATCTATCTTACTAACTCTCTGATTTTTATTTTTTTTCATTGCCTCATTATCTTATTTTTATTTTGTTTTCTTCTTTTTTCCTATCACAGCCATAAAGTAGGTGCTTTACGTCACTACCAATGGTGTATCTATACTATGACTACATATTCTCCTTCAATTTATGGTGAAAAGGAAGGATTCTATCTATTTTGAATATCTAATCTAATTTCTATTCCTAATGTACTATCAACTTTGGTTTATTGAAGTACATATTTCCTTTGCGATTAAATAGTGTGTATAAACACCTCACTACTAATTGCGCACTCGGATAATAATGATCTCTCATTATTTATCATGTTCTCTCTTATTTTTTCCTTAACTATTTTCACTCTTTTTTTATCATGTTCTCTCTTATTTTTTCCTTAACTATTTTCTAAGAGAACTAGTCTATTATTATATTTTAATTGGCTTAAAGACTTAAAACACTTTAAGAATGAACTTAATTTTTTAACAACATGCTTGTTGTTTTAAACATTGGTTCATTTTCTCTTCTTCTTTTTCCATTATTTTTATTTTTAATGTATTGTTGTTTTTTTTTTTTTTTACTATCACAAGTTGTTACTCAAACAACTAGTGACTAAATCCCATTTTCGTAAAAATATTGTTGTTAACATCTGGGTAGTTTTAGGTCATTCCGGACCAATGATTAAACCATAATTTTAATATTTTCTGCACATAATGGTTTACTTAATTTTATAATATTTCGCATTTGTAGTCCAACTTGATTAACTGGTTAAGGAGACAGGTCTCGGCACATTTTTACTGAGTTTCAGCACTGTCCAGAACGGAAACATTTTGAGTCAACATTAATTTGGTATTCGTTAGAGATTTGCAGCCAAGAAATCAGCTGTGTTATCATCGTCCATTCATCCTGTTGCGAAGGCTGTCTATGTAGACAAGCGCCTGTCCGTATCGACATAACGACAACAATTATTATTTTATTTTTGGCTTTTATAACATTTTCCTCATTCCATTATTCAGCTGAGATACTA
The DNA here is from genome assembly GCA_963971425.1 of Bryoerythrophyllum caledonicum. Classification (NCBI taxonomy): domain Eukaryota; kingdom Viridiplantae; phylum Streptophyta; class Bryopsida; order Pottiales; family Pottiaceae; genus Bryoerythrophyllum; species Bryoerythrophyllum caledonicum. Next base: position 26,017,242 of record OZ020522.1, read on the forward strand.
CTTGTTTGGTCAATCATTGTTTACAAAGGACATGATGATAATTTCGATATCTTTTAAGAATTCCGGTTGTAGTTCCGTTGATATCCTTAGTACAGTTATTAATTCTTTGTGCATGGACTGCTTAAACTGTAGCATTCCTTAAAGCTTGTACCAGTTTACTTATTGAATAATTTGAATCCTGGCACATCTGTGCAATCAAATCAGTTCAACGATGAACCTTCACCACAGCTAGGGCCACGTAATCAAACATCGCAGTTGCACTTTGACTCAGCTCAATCTGCTTCTACGAATTAACCTTTAAAGGATCAATCGACCAGATTGTGGTCGATCTGACTCTGGTCAGGCTCTCAGTTACTAAATTTAGATCGTATGAAGTTACAACTTTCTGCAGGTTGTAGAGTTTTCCCATACCTTTCCAATGACACCATTCATGCTTCAAAATTCCTAATGCTTTAAGAGATATTCACGGTCAAAGTTTAAAAACACTGTTAGGTCAGGCTGAAATCTGCCCAAAACTGCGGTTTGTGCTCATTCATTCTCAAAATCTGTAGGGGTTAAAATGCTCCAGAATCTTCCACGAGTTTAAATACTCCACACATCCTCGCCATCTTCGATATGAGCACACGTCCAAGTTCTGACGTATCTCTTCGACTCCGCCAATCAGAAGTTCATGCAAGAACCAGGATCATACATTTACTGGACACATGAAAAGACCAACCAGTCCTTCACAGCAATCTGGGCCTCAAGGCATCTTTTCACACAGCTTAATATACCACGCATATAGCAATCTTCTAGTAAAGCAGACAGGATTCCAAAATGGCTTGTCTCAATTGTGTCTTCCACAAATTAATACTCCAGACTCCAAACACCCTCTCCATCTCAGGGTAAACACACATTTGTGTTCTTACGATTTTGTGCGACTCTTCGAACAGGGTATAGAGGGTTCTAGAAAAGCCATCAACTGCATGCTATCGCTTTTCAACGAGTCGAAGTACGTGCAGCATCTTCCAGTCTTCAACTGTGCATGTGCACGCTCCTCTCGACCTCTGAACTAATCACCACGTAGGAACTCCAAAAACGACTAGAGAGAGTTCCGACAAAGTCCTCGAGAGTAGGCACGTCCTCACGGCGTCCGCATCATCATCGAGGGCACGATGGTCCTCGCAGCCACAGCACAAAGGTCCTCGCAGTCGCATCATCACGTAGAAGTCGGCCTCGACCTCTTCACGTCGCTGCTTGAGAAACCCATTCCATCTGGAAGCCTCATCGACTGTTGGAAGATGAAGAGTTTTACTGATGCTCAGACCTGGAATCTTTGGACTCTCAGTTGTTTTTTATTCGTCACAGTTTCTATCTAAAAGTTCATTCATCTTTCGCCGGAGTGCATCCTCGATCACATCCAGGATTGTCATTGGTCATCCGTCGATCTGTCTGAGCTGTCTGTATTGACAGACTTATGTATCAATATAGACACAAATTTTCGCGACTTGTACTGGTAGTCATTCCACAGTGGAAACATCATCAACCATTCGCATGTGCATGTCCTGAGATCAGCAAGATAAGCTCATAGTGATGAAACTTTTTGGCTCTCCTTGATTGGTCGATTACTTCCAACTTTACAGCCTTGCTAACTGTAGTTTTCTCAACCTCCCTTCCTACTTCTGGTATCATTGGATTTTGTTTTTGAACTTAGCCTTTTGGTGAGTTTTTTTTTTTTTTTTTCTTTAAAATTCCTACCATTATCGCCTTTGACTGCAGCAAATTCGGCAGTCAACCTTTGAAATATTACTTCAGCTGTTACTGAATGAACCGTCATCATACTCATAAAGCAAATCATGTATTACTGTTAGCATCAGCTAAAGTTTCCACTCCGTCTCATCCCATTCAAGTTGATTCCTTCCAGTTTTAACTAAGTACGTAGTTTGTTACCAAGTTATGACAATTAATCATGCAACTTACTTAACCAAGATCTATAACCATAATCATCAGCTCTGATACCAAAATAACGTTCACCGATCAAAATAAAGAGTTCGCCATCATGCGTTTCACCAAACTACTTAACATTCGAATTAAAAAATTCAAACTATCATCTAAGCTTTAATCTCTGCTAAATAGCAAGGAGGTAGCTTGGTAAGACTCAATTGCAGCTCTTAACATCTGCATGTTGATTTTTAATTTTATTTTTTTAAACAAGAACGTCCAGTATTTAATCATGGTGCTTCACAGTCTACGCTCCCCATGACTGTCTGCAGCACTCGTTAGATAAAACAGAGATCTTCATTCACCAGCTTTCTTCACAGCTTCATGTTGACACAGCTCCATATCTTCACAAGTCCTTATCTTGATCATTGTCTGTCACTTCCTCCAAGCTCCATGATCTCAATTCTAAACTTGTTGCTCAGAGTCGACATCGTTGGTCCAGCTTCGGTTTCTTGTGCTTGAACTCGTCTGTTAGTTCCACATCCTGCAGATAACTCTGAATTTCCATGCCCTCAAGATTTCGACGCACATCATCATCATGGATCATAAGATACGTTTCATGCGTCTTCTGGTATGATAACCAGGTGTTAATCTGGTACTGCCGCTTGGGAGAAAATTCCAGAGAAAACATGGAACTTGGGCCTATCAGGAACTGAGTGAGAGCCATGGTTTCCAGAATTTGAATCCACCTTGCTGGCTTCTGCTGAAGCTTCATCCACATAAGGAATTCTGGTTTGGCCTCATCATATTTATTGATATTGATCACAATCTTATATTGTGAACACAGATATCCCAAAAAGTTGCAGAATACGGCGGCACGAAAACACACTGGGTCAGTATGATATCGATGGGCTTCGAAGAAGGCTCGATACGATATCGCACACTTGTAAGGAGTTGAGAATTTTCCAGGTATCAAGGGCCAATTGTACGGGAGAGAATCCATACGTGCCCAGGGAGCCCATTTGTACCGCCGAGGTCCTTGCAACGGACAGAAGTGAGGATTCGCGGCCACTGCCACAGGAACTACATGAGTCCAAGTAATTGAAGCTCGCGGATATATCTGATCCCAAGGCTTCCAGGCTTTCACCGATAATCCTACATCTTCTAATATCCATTCCAGAGCGGGCCACAATGGGAATGGTTTCTCCTCCTCGCCATCGAACATGATATCGTAATTACCAAGATACCTCTGTTTCAGTATTGTTCCGGTAACAGGTGCTACTACATTCACCCATGCGGTTGAGTGATAGTCGGAAAGTAGAGAACTAAGAGCCACCTGTGTTCTAAGATCTTCTGTGTCTATCACTTGACTCCTCGCGCCTTCCAATGCCTTCAGCAGCCGCTGTTTGCTCGATGCTTACCATACACATAGTGACCCGTGGTCATCTCGCCTCGTTGGGCTATTTCTTTGCGCATCCGGACGTACATAATAGTATTTGGTAACAGTGGCTCACTGTCAAGCGCTTGCAAAAGCATCTCAAGTGTCCGCTGCCACTCGGGTATGGATTCAAAGTTCTCAGGGGTAACTATGGGTCGAAAATCTGGGATTTTGATGGATCTGTATGACTCGTCGGGTTGCTCAGTATTCCTCTTGTGGTGAATCTGGGCTTCCAGAATCATGTAGTACTGTAGCACTCTTGTGCCTAGGTCGCCAATAGGAATAATACACTTGCTTGGGTTTTCCAACTCTAAGTCGGCTCTAGCCAACATTTCGCAGATGAGGTTCTGCATATTAGCATAGGACTCTGCATCCTTCCACAAGCGATCAAATTCCTCACTATTGATTCTGACACCTTGTGTCAAACTGGTCATGCGAAAGAAAGTGTTACGCTGAAGCTCATAAGCTTTAAACAGGGAGAATGGGTAAGGAGACTCTAACTCTCGCTCCCATAATGCAGCTTGCATCTTGTGTCTCCAATTTTGCTCAATACTCAGTTGCTGGAGTAAATGGGTATTTGTAGTAGCTAGCTGAACATTATGTTCACGAGCAGTTACAGTCACAGTGGAGTGTGCCACGACCTTAGTTCTTGGACTCAACGTCTTAGCTTCATGCAGTTCCTTCTTGTGCCTTCGTATCAAGTCCTCGTTCTCCCGACCAAGCTTGTCGTTCCTGTCCTTCTGATATTTGTGCATTTCTACAGCGCGATTCATCTTCTGTTCTGCTTCATACAGCTCTTTCGTCAACCGAGCTACTTCCAACTGCACTTGCTCATAATGTTGTTCCTTTCCGACAAAGGCCTCCCATTTTCTCTTCCATTGATTTGCATTAGCAGTTGCCGCTGCTGTCTTTTCCACTGCTTCATCACGCTCCTGCTGTAGCTGCAGTTTAGCTCCGTCTTTCTCCGCAATCAATTGTTCTTTTTCGGCTACTTGTTGTTTTAAAGCTGCCACTTCTCTGTTCAAGTACTCGCTGTCAGCTACGGTCCCCTTGTTTTTTGCCAGGGACGAAGTTCTTGAACTCAACTCCTTCCTTCCAGATTCCTCTAACCTGCCCAAACGCACCATCATATCGACCATGAGGCTTCTGTCTTTGTCTGACGATTGGCCGTTAGAAGCCTTTGCTGAACTTGACGTAGTTTTCTTTGATGGTGACTCTATAGGGAGAATTGGCTCATCAAAAGTGGCATCATGGTCCTCCTTGACCTCCAACACATAGTCGGGTATTTTTTCTGTATCCACTGTTATCAGCGCCCACTACGGCTCAGGTGTCGGCCGTCTGGACATCTCCACTAAGGAGGGTCCCTCATCGATCTCGCACTCTTCTTGTACTCTTGCTGAAGCACGTGTCTTCTTTCGCGAAGACATCTCGGGTTGCTCGGTTGGCATCCTCTCCCAGCTTTCTTCCTCCAATACCGGACAGAACTCAGATAGATAAGTTGAACAGTGGAAGAAGAGTTTATTCCGTGTGCTCTTTGAATATATCTCTAGCTTGATCTGGTTCAAAAGAATCTTGGACCAATTAAGCTGCTCTCCTTTCCAGCTTGGGTACGCAGCTGCCAATCCAGCAGTAGTAATAACACTAACTCCAGCGGGTGCCATAAATAACCTTTGATTCACATATCGTAACCAGTCTTGCCAATCACCTGTGGCACGGTTGATGACAAACCCTGCTGGTACTGTGGCTGCTTTTGGATTCTCAAAAATCTCCAGCAACTTTGTGTTGTCCAGAAGCTGAACTCCTAGTAAGGTAGGTCCTGAAGTGGATAGTCCTGGAAAATGTTGAGCAATAGTTTCCAAGTTGAAGTAGACTAGATTGTCTTGAATCTTGAACTCGTCCTGTGATAACTTCTTTGAAGCTTTCCAGTAAGCCAACACACGTTCAGGGTCCGCCATAGGCCATCGTTTGCATATAAAGTCCCATAATCCGGCCTTCTCTAGCTTGGACTGATTCGGATCCACGACCTCCTCTGGAATAATTATCAAAGGTGACGGTACTACCGATCGCTCACTCGTTGGTTTGTTGTTTACCATCTCTTCTGTCCTTTTCTTCACCCGAAATTGTGCAACCAGTTTGTCAATTTGGTCATTACTTAAGATACCATTATTTGGAGTTATCATTTTTCTAAAACGTCTTTGTGCTTCAGACTCTCTTCTTTATAATTCCAATAGCTTACGGCCTCTCGGGAGAACTTACTTCTATGTATACATGACAAAAACACCACACTACGTTTATTGTATACTTAAAAGTGTTTGTTCTTAAAATCACTCATGATAGACGGCTTCCAACAGGCGACTTCAATCCATACCCTCAGCTGCATGGGTATCATTTAAAACTACGCTAACCTACTTTACTTTTATACATGAACAACATATACTCACAAAGATCTAAACATACACACAACACCTACTTACCTCAGTGTTGGATGCGTGACATGCAGACAAATGCATCACTGATACAAATGAATGCACTGCCCTTCACTCTGTGAATGACGCCTTTTCGCAACACTGATGTTCCTCCCGTATTCCTGAGCATCGATACACCATTAAGGTTTCACGTCGACCCAAAATCTGTCAACCTCGCAAAATACTCATGATCTCTAGTAAATTCAGTGTCTACATCCTTTCAGTTTGTGTTGTTCTCGACGAGCAAGTCTAATATTGATTACAACTACACAACAACTGGGGTTTAATGATAAAGTGGTTGTCACTTGGTAATCCACTGACCAAAACTCACATTGTCCTCAAACTTTTCTTACTCTTCCCACCGCACAATTCACAGAATCTATATCCACAAAACTCCAAATATCTCACGTAATAGGGGCGTTGCAGACAATATCAACATGCAACTGATGCCAAGAAATGCACTCCAACCCTCGCTGTGATGATACTGATAAAGACAACTTCTACGCCACCATTGGTATCAACTAATGCACACGTACGATACCCACTGGACAATGCTTACTTTATGCAACTAGATGCTCCTCCGATGCAAACCAATGCACATACAGCTATTATGAATTTTTTAATTTACTATTCTTACTATACATGCTCTCCGCAAGATCTTGATGCAAACAATACTTTTATTGTATGAATACAGTTTTGTTGTCATCATGAGATTAAATTTCCTAACTCTGCTATTTATGAACAAATTCATGTTTTATTGTTTTATGGATGTCTGTAGACTTCATTTTTAGACTTTGATTTTTCATACTACTCAACGAATAATGCATCATACAATATGCACAAACTCTTGAGCACAAACTGAATAAACATAGACAACATCCCTTCTCACCTTAAATGAGACGCTTGTATGCTGAATATGCAGGCAGGTGATTCTCCAGGTTAAAAGATGCTCTCGGAATTCCTCTTTTGCAACTTGGAAAATAACAAATGCCTCAATGATGCTCCTGATGCATACAATTGCCACTCATTTCAATATGTAATGATATTGACTCTTACTTCCATTGTTGCTCATGTAGATAGACACCCTCACCAAGCGGCATGCACACAGCAATATGGACAATTATCATCCCGACCTCAACACTACTCATGTATGCAAGTTTTTATCTTTTTGATGCATACAGTGCATCAACATCATTCTTGTTTAAACGAGGTCGTTTTCTCAATGCTTCTCATACCCACAATGTTGTATATCTCTTCGGCAATCATTGCACACACACCAGCATCCTTAGAAAAATTCTTTATTCTTTTCTTCCATATTCTCATCACAGCATGAGAATTTTATATCGGACCAAGAGTTATTGTGTACACTTTCTCAAAGTAACCTCCTCCTCATTTCCTTCCACACTCTCTCTAAAGTTAATCGTCCTTGACCAATAACAACGTCACCAACAAAAGATTTTGTGCAATTCTTGTTCTTTGATGCCGTCAAACTAAGTTCTTTACTCTCCAGAGATTATCAGGAACCCAACTTACACAGCAATATCGACGCACAACTAACATTGTCTCGCCATCACAGTGATTCTGCAATCTATACACCGGCAAGAGTCACCCCCTTCACCTTCTGTATGGTCGCACCTCTCCCGATCACGTCTCTCAAGGATTTTGTCTGTTAGGGTTACACATAAACTCACTAGTCGTTCCAGCTTCTCATCATGTTTCAAAGAACGTGTTTTTTTTTTTTTTAATTTGAGCGAGAATGGTACTAAGTTACCGCTACCAATTCATCATGATAGATGATGCTCTACAACCAATTCCCAACAGCTCAAAATTAATTCAAGATTATCATGTTGTTGTTCTTACATGTCCACATGCATGTGGTCAGGATCTGTGGTCAGTGTGAAAATGGTACAGGTCTCAAGCTTATATACAAGTATTTATACGTACAATATAGCTCTATGAGATACACTTGTCACTTAGATTATTTTTTATTTTTAAAAAATTAGTCTGTTACTCATCTTGCCCGTCCATAAACTCAATCGTGCATGCAATTAGTATGCATTCAAAATTCAAGTAGTACAGGTCCCGTAGATTGAGAGTCGTACACATCCGTTGTATGTGTATTTGTAAAAAATACGTACTCACTCTAGTACTTGTGTACACAGATGTCAGAAGGTATCTCTTTGCTGGTTACTATTCAGCACGATTAACCTTTTTACTCAGGCGGTGCCTTATCAATTTTAATTTAATAATTTTTGTTTTTATTTTTTTATTCTTAATTAAAATTTTATTCATTTATTTTTGTTGCCTAGTTTAATCTAATTGAATTTTTCTTTCCATCATTTACTTTTCCGTTTTTCCAACTTCCAAGTTTTAATTCTTCCCATTTTTCCTTTCTCTCCACCTTCATCGGTGAATTAAATATTTATGTTTGAATTCAAAGTTTTTCTAAAATAAATGGGTTCCATCATTAATTTAGTGTTATACTAAATATTAATTTTAGTGTGACATTTTCTTCCTTAAATTTTAAGAGAAATTTAGAAGATTTTGTGTAAGGGCTTAATTGAACAATTATTTTTACTTCAGGATTATTACTTCCCAAGTAATTAATTAGCCACCTGTAGAAAAATCCTGTAAAGTGAGGGAAATTGTTTTTACGATTTTCTAAGTGCCTATTGGAACTATTACTAAAAATATTTCTCACTTTCCTGTGGGTAGTTTAGGGTCATTGCGGACTATCACAAAATGACTTAAAGGTTCTGCCCTCCTCTTTAAAAGGTGACTTGCCCTCAAGTTACATACTTTTTTAATCTATATCCATTATATCGTGTGGCATGGACGTTTCCCGCAAAATCCTGTAATTCTACGGAACCATTGGGATAAGACTTAAGAATACGATATGGACCAAACCACCTCATCTAAAATTTACCCGGAAATTTTTGAAATCTACTATCGTAGAGTAGTACTAAATCATTATCTTTTAAAACTTTGGGTTGTAATTTGCTATCGTAGTAAGTTTTACGTTGTTTTTGAATGGCTTCCATATTCATAAAGGCTTGAGCCCTTATTTCATCAAGCCTTTCTAAAGTATCAAATCTCTCTTTTAAAGATGCAACATTTCCTAGTCTCTCAGATATTGCGACACGTAGTGAAGGTACTTCCACTTCTATTGGTAACATAGCTTCTAATCCATAGACTAATTGGAAAGGAGTTGCTTTAGTTGTGGTTTTTATGGTACACCTATATGCCCATAATGCATTGTTCAACTCATAATCCCAATTAGATGCATTACCTTCAAGTGTTTTAGTGATGATCTTACAAAGTATGCCATTAGATTTTTCGGTTTGACCATTTGCTCTAGGATGATAGGGTGATGATTTTCTATGCTTGATAAAATAGTTTTTTAACAATTTTTCTATAGTATCATTAATGAAATGAGTCCCTCTATCACTTACTATTTCTTTGGGACATCCAAATCTAATAATGATATTCTCATAGATGAATTTAGCTACGGTATTTGCATCATCTGTTTTAGTTGCAATGGCCTCAACCCACTTAGTCACATATTCTGTGGCAACTAAAATATAACGTTTTTGGCCTTCTCGACTAGGAGGTTTAATAGGTCCCACAAAATCTATCCCCCACTTCTCAAAGGGAATCTGTGCTAAGATCGGGTTTAAGGGCATGGCTTTAGTGGCAGTGGGTTTACCGACAAGTTGACAAGGATCGCATTTTCGTACATAAGTAGTGGCATCTGCAAAAAGTGTAGGCCACCAATAGCCAGCCCTTAACACTTTTTGTGCAGTTGCCCATCCCGCAAAATGGCCCCCACATGCATCACTATGACATCCTTTTAATATCATTTCAACTTCACTAGGATTTATGCAACGTCTTAAGACATCATCTTTACCCCTTTTATAAAGAACTCCACTAATCATGGTGTATGATAAAGATTGATGAACTAACTTAGTCTTATCTTTACTTACATACTCTAGTGGAAATGTTCCTTTAGTTAAATAATAAATGATATCCGCATATTCCTTAGGAATAACATCAACCACATCAATGCCGTCTTGAACGGAAAAGAGGTGTGCATCTGGAAAACTATCATCAATGGATTTTGGATTTATAGTTTCACTAAGTCGTGATAAAAAATCTGCATTTTGATGTATTTTCCCAGGTCTTACATTAATAGTAAAATCAAACTCTTGTAACAACAAAACCCACCTTGCAATCCGACCACTTAGTTGAGGCTTATTGATCATGTACTTTAAAGCATCATGATCAATGTGAAAGGTAAATTTATATCCCAACAAGTAATGTCTATACTTTTGAACAGAAAAGATCATGCCAAGACCTTCTCGTTCTGTCACGGAATAATTCCTCTCTGCAGCACTCAATTGTCGACTTGCAAAGTAAATTGGCCTATCATGACCTTTAGAATTTTTCTGACTTAAGACACTTCCAATCGCTACATTGGAAGCATCAACATACACTTCAAAAGGTTTGGACCAATTTGGTGGAATTAGGATGGGTGCTTTACTAAGACGGCGCTTTAACTTGTTAGAAGCTTTAGTACAATCGTCTGTCCATACTCCTCGTGTTAAAGTTTGTTTTGTTAAAGCATTCAAAGGTGCGGCTATAAATGCAAATTTATAAATGAACCGTCTATAATAACCCGTTGCACCCAAAAATCCCTTAAATGCGGTTAAATGCTCAGGTATTTCCATTTGTATAATAATGGCTACTTTATCAGGGTCAACTGCTATTCCCTTTACGGATACTATATGACCTAATAATCTACCACATGCAGTGACAAACTCCGATTTAGCAGCATTTATGGAGATACCATATTCACGACAACTATCAAAACATTGTTTTAAAGCCGTTGGGTGATCCTTCTTTGACCCAAACACACAAAAGTCATCTAAAAATATTTCCATAAATTTTCTTAAATATTTTGTAAATGCTTGTGTCATGACCCTTTGGAATGTAGCGGAGCATTGCACAATCCGAAGGGCATGACATTATATGCAAAAGTTCCCCAGTCAGTCGTAAAAGTGGTTAAGGGTCTATCTTCTGGGACTATTTGAACTTGATTATACCCCGAAAATCCATCTAAAAATGAATAGCACTCATGTCCCGCAACACCATCTAAAACAGCATCCGAAAATGGCAAAGGAAAGTAATCTTTTTTAGTTGCTTTGTTAAGTTGCCGAAAATCTTGGCAAATACGAATTTTACCATTCTTTTTTGGGACAATTACTATAGGTGACACCCACTCACTAAATGGAACCGGATAAATAAAATTACATTCGAGCAACTTATCTATCTCTTCCTTAACCATTAAAGAATATTTTGGATTCATCCTATATTGTCTCTGTCGAACCGGTTTAGCATCCACTTCTAAAATGATTTTGTGTTGACAAACATCTGGAGGTATGCCTTTAAGATCTTTATAAGTCCATGCAAAGGCATCCTTCTCCTTTTTAAAGAATTCATGCCATTCATCATACTCTTGAGGACTTAACCTATCGTACACTTTAATGGGCTTAAGATCTTCTTTAGTGCCTAAGTTCATTTCCATGGTATTTTTTATTAAAGGACGTACACTAGGTATTTTCTTGTCCCCTGTTAATTCATCAGAATCTGATATATATGGAGGTTCATTATCAGATTCTTTCTCTATAGCAACATTAAAAACTGGTGCATTTTGCCATGCCTCAATGGCAGCATCCGAGTCATCCACTTGACTTGGAGGGACAAAATACTCTCCAGGACTTAAACTTTTAAACGTAGGCATGTCCTGGACAGTATTAGTGTCCTCAAGTTCAGATTCAGAATTTGGATCAGTGGTCCAATCTGAATCTTCATCCTGAGTCTCACCATGATAGGTTGTAGGAAACATAGGAAGAATAATTTTATTATTACCCTTTCCGATAGTTAAAGTCCCTTTACCCCAATCGTCCTTGGCTTTGGCTAACGACAACCAAGGTCTGCCAAGAAGGATAGGATACGTAGAAATGGACTCACTCACTTTAAAAACAATGTAGTCTATTTTATAATCGATTCCACCAATTATTGTATTTAATTGTAGCAACTTTCCTAAAGGTTTGACTCTACTTTGATCGGCCATTCTTAAGATAATGGGAGTAGGAACTATGTTAGTTATACCCAACTCTTCCATAGTATCAACATTCATAAGGTTAACACTACTCCCACTATCAATTTGTACTCCATCAATTAAAGTTCCATCTATAATCACATCAACTGTAGGTGCTCCCGGATCTAAAGAAATATCATGGACATTTACAACTTCAGGTTGAGTTTTACTTGCCTCACTTCGTGTTTTTGCCTTAGGATTTTTAACATTACTCTCTTCAATTGTTTTAGCTCTCTTACGAATTAATGAGGATGTTAATTCATTTTTGCAATAGGGTGATAAAGCAAGTAATTGTCTCAACGATATTTGAGGTTGTAACCTATCCAAATCTGTGAGTATATCATAAGGGTTCATTCCTACAGCTAACTTCATGATTCTATTATGTTTTCTCTTTTTTAAAGACAATGATGGTTCTTTAACTATTTTCTTTGATGGTCTATAAAAAGTAGATTGCTCTAGTGGTTTCATAGAAGTACTTGGTTTTTCTACAATTGGAGGTTGAGGTACTTCTTTAACTGGTATAGGAATTTGTACAGATTTTGCTTGAGAGTCACTACTAGTTATTTCAATTATTTAAGGTGATGGTTTAAGCACCTCAGGTCTCTTAAGTATAATTGGTACATCTCTACCAACTATCGGTTTGGTTTTTATTTTGCTATAGTCACTTTCAGAGCTACTAATTGGTTCTTTTTCTAAAGCTTTTCTTGCTTGTGATCTAGTAATAAAAACATCGTGTGGTTCTGCTATTGCCATGTAATTAACATTTCTAGAATTAGATGACTCTACTTCTTGTATTTGTACTTTTTTCCTTACATTGGGAAATTCTCTGATAATAGCAGGGCAATAGGTAGACACATGACCAGGTTGACCACATCGACCACAAATTGGATTATATCCAACTTGTTGTCGAGGATTGGGACATTCCCTAGAATAATGCCCAAGCTCTCCACATCTATAACATACTATTCCCTTATTCTGATTTTGATTAGGACCTTTCCAGGTTTGATGTTGACTATAATTGTTATTTCCTCTAGGATTTCTATTGTCTCCTGGCCTTGTAAAAGGTTGTTTAGACGTGACGCGATAGGGCGGTTTTTGGTTATTAGAAGGTTGATCTTGGACTAGAGCTTTGACTTCTTTTATATTTCTACAAGTAGTAATATCAAGTCCCTTTGCACCACAATAAGCACATTTAAGACAAGGTACACTATTTATAGGATATCTACACTCAATGGTTAAATGTCCATGACCTTTGCAATTACTACACCATATATTAGTTCTTTGGTTAGTAGCTTTAGGTCTTTTATTTCTACCCTCATTAATTTGCACTGACAACTCCTTAAACTGTTTTTGTAATGCCTTCAATTCAGATTCTTCACTACTGGGAGGAGGCATTAACGCTAAGGGTTGCGTCCTAGTAGGTGTAGTTCTTATACTTAAAGGCGGTTCATTAATTATTGCTTTAGGGTAGTAATCTCTACCACGATTATCCATTCCAATTTGATTAGGAATATTTAAAAGATAGGGATCATGGTATTGAGGATTATTTTGTAACATATTGGATCGCTCCATAGCAGCTTCCCAATTTCGTGCAGCTTCATAAGCTTCATTTAAAGTAGCAGGATTGGATAGTTTTACTTGATAGATACACATAGGTTCTAACAATCCCCTAGTAAAAGTATTAACAATCCATGGTTCAGGCATTCCATGATCACGCCATCGGTTTAACAAATTTCTTAAACGAGTATAGTACCCTACTATGGTCTCTGTAGGGTACATTTGAAAACTCTGTAATTGGTCTTGCAAAGTAATTGGTCTAAACCTAGCTAAAAATGCATCTTTTAAAGCATCCCAATTAGCAGGTTTAGGATTTAAAGCAACATACCATCTTTGAGCTTCCCCTACTAGATTTCCAGGGAAACTAGTTATGTATTTATCAACAGGTAAGTCATTTGCCGTTGCAACCACCTGAAATCTCTCCAAATATGAGTCTGGATCTTCTCCTAAGTCACCATAAAATATGGGAAAAGGAGCTATATTTAACATTCTATGATGTGCCATATTAACAAAATTATTTCTAAGTGCTTCAGGAGTAGGAGGGGTTGAAGGTGATGAACTCTCGGTAGAACTTGAGGAAGATGAAAAAGTTGGAGAACTAGTAGAAAAAGGAAGTAATCTACGAGGTGGGGACCATCTAGATGACTCCGACGATGATGATGATTTGTTTTCTTCTTCCTTTCTACTACTACTATTACTAGGACTTCCTCTCGAGGTACTACGGAGTTTTAAGTCTTCATATGGAACTCTATTTTCTAAGTTTCTAGGAGAAGGTGTAACATTAAAGATGGGATTGATTGTTAAGAATCTGAGTCCTTCCCACCATTCTGCCCTTCTTCTATAACGTTCTGCTCGTGCTAATTTTTGTTCTTCTACTTTTTCTTTTCCCTTAGCTGACATTGACAGTTGCCATATGTAAAAGGATCTCTAACTCTCTTAAGCTAAAAACTCACTTATGTTAATGAAGGCAAAGATATAATCCTTCCTCTGTTAATCCTATTCTCTTGAAATCTTCTTTTTTATTCCTTGGATATTTATACAAAGTTATTATATCACTCATTTCTTGTGCACTTATCCACTCATTTGCCACTGCTTCTCCTATCTGTTCATCAATCTCAACCTCTAATTTCTCTAACAAACGAGTGTCATAGGGTGGAACATGCACGTAGTAATTTAACTTTCCCTTTAAGTTTACAATCAATTGAGTTCTTCTATGACTAGTATTGGGCCTCACCCTTCTCATTGTATAAATATGAATAGTGATGCCATGACGTTATAGTAAAAGGTTCTACTTTAAGAATAAAAGGTAATGGCTCCACTATTAACTCTCTAGGATATTGAAACCTGGTTAAAAGATGATTAATAATAATGTTTGTTTTTGGACAATGTTTATGTTCCTCTCTTAAGTGTTCTATTTCTTGACTTAAGAGATTAAACAATTTTAATTCATTGTATTTAATTTTTGAATAAACTATTAGCAATCTTTTCAACCTAGTTCGTAATTCCTTTAAGGTTTCAGCTGACGATTCCATTTCTTAAATGCATAATGTCTTTAAATCAATCTCATCAAATTCCTTAGGATCCTTTAAAAAGAAAGTAGGTTCGTAGGTATTACTCTCAAAATTTCTTTGAGAATACTTAAAGACAAAAGTTTGCCTTGAAAACCTGTATCCGTTCCACGACCCTATTCCTTTTGACCCTATCGGTTGAGTTTGATATTTCAACTTTCCTCTTTGAACAAATAGAAACTGTAACTGATATTTTAAGTATAAAATATCCTTCTTGACAATTATCTCATTAAAACCCTCTCCGTTATTCCATACTTTGTTAAGAATGATTTGTTTTAACTCAAGAGGTAATGACTCAAATTTCTCCTTAAAAGACTTGTCTACTCGAGGATGAGCTCCATAGAATTGGAACCCTTGTCCGTAATAAGCAGTTTTATATATTCTATACAAAGCTCCAAACAAGTATGCCCCACCAAAGAAATCACTCAAATTTCTCCGGTTGAACTCACATGGAAAGGACATGATTTCCTCAAGGAATTTTCCATATGCTTGAAATTGGTTAAATTTCTATCACCAATTTTTAAGATTTTGTTGAGAGAATGATCCTAATTTTTCAATTTTAATTTTAATTTTTCTATTTAGGTTGTGCACTCTCGTAAAGAATCAAAAATCGTGTAAGACGAGTTAATAATTCTTTTAAAAGTTTCTTTACAAGAATTCATAATCTAAATACATAATAATCCAAAAGAAATAGATTCTGGATGATAAGGATCTCTACAAATAAAATCCGGAATTAGAACTTGACTTCTTAAGTTTTGCACGCCGTAGGTAAAAACATAAGTTTTTCTATCTACTTTAAAACCATTCCATGCTCCTTATCCTTTAGAAATTATGGGTTGGATTTGAAATTTCAATCGACCAAGTTGAGCAAACAAAAAGTACAATTGATATTTTAAGTATAACTCACTATTCTTAACAATTAACTCGTTAAATTGTTCACCCTTGTTCCAGACTTTACTTTAAATTATTCCTTTAATCTCTAAAGGCAATTGCTCAAATTTTTCTCTAAAAGGTTTATCAATCTTCGGATAGTTTCCAAAAAATTGAAAACCTTGACCGTAGTAGGCTGCTCTATAAACACGATATAAAGCTCCAAATAAATACGGCCCGTTGAAGAAATCACACAAATTTCCTTCAACTACTTCCCACGGGAAAGACATACTCCACTTGTATAGTCTCCCATGTACACTCCAATGTTTTAACCAACTTAGTTTTTTTTAAGTTTTTGTTTTAATGAATCACTCATTAAATGCTTTTAAATTTTTCCAATTGATAGCTTATTTAAGCCATCAATGTCATTATCGAAGACACTTTTTCTAAATTAGAAACTACTTAAAATTGACGATACCATCCCCAGCATGGTCGCCAAAAAAATGTAAACTGTAAATTTACACTCACGCAAAACACCCAAGACTCACACAAGTTTCCATATGATTCTAAATTCTTCCCGGGATGGTCTGGCGTCTAATGTTTAAGTAATTTTGATCTAATTATCACATAAAAATGTTTTCTATGATAAATTTAAAGCTATAATGCATCATTTTAAAGGTTTATGGGTTAAACAATCTACACTCTTAAAGGATTGAGAATTTTTATGTTACCCCAAGAAAAAGAGTGATTGCGACAAGAGCCTTGCTCTTGTCTTTCTTGTGTATGTGCCCAAACCTCTAACTATGCCTTGCTAGGCGAATGGAATTTATCCATTCCTTAATTCATTGCTTTGTTCATTTATTAATTCTTCTTTATGATTGAAAAGCTTACTTCATGCAATTCGCTCCATCTTTAATCACGTACGTCCATGGCTAATCTCTTAAGCTCCAAGTGGATTCCACATCAAAACACATTAACTTCAACAATCACACTTGTTAGAAGTTTAGGAATGATCATTTTTGAGATCAATACTCTAACACATACACTTTCAATCAAATTTAATTCCTTTTATTTAATCCACTATACATTACTCTTAAACTTATAGTAATTGCATTCTTCTAAAATAACATTACTCTCTTTCATGCAATTAATTCCTTAAGATTAATTAATGCACTTCAAATATAAGAACTCTTATCTTGTAATTCGATTATTATTATAAGAATTCTTAGTCACAAATAAGTTTAGTTTTTTGAATATGTTTTATTTTCTTTCAATGTCACTTATTCAATAAGTGCAACATTAAACCTTCTTAAATTGTTTATCAATTTAAGATATTACAATCAATTAAAATTTGACTTCTTAATTATTAAGACTCACTTTCACAAGTCACATGTGCAAAGTTACTTAATTAATTAGAATCAATGGAATTTTACACAACACAATATGTATTAACTTAAAAATTCTTACAACCATCGCAAGAATTGCTAGCTCCAAGCTAGGACTCACAATTGCTTCTTCAATGTGGTGAATTCAAAATGAATTCCTACTCCACTTAAGCTAAAACTATGAAGAGACACTATTTCTAAAAAGGTTTTTTCCTTTTCCTTCCACCTCTTCAAGTTTTGCTTAAACCCTTTCAACTAATTAAAAGGTGTGACTATTATTTTAAGTCTTTTTTTTAAGTCCTTTTATACTAGCATTATTTCCTTTAAGCTATTTTAAGCTTTTCACTTATTTTTAAAGTTTCTCTTAACTTTTATCACTAACTATCTACTTTTTGAACTATTTCAAACCCTTTAAGCTATTTTTTAAAGAAAAAAGCCCTTTTTCATATATTGGCTCTACACACCCTCAGTCCATACCTATTCATTATATTTTTAGAACCTCTACTTAGATGGCTAGAGCGTGGCAATAATGGATACACTTTTGGTACATCACAAATCACCATAAACTCCGCCGCCTACGCCGACGACCTTGCTACTATAACTAACAAAATAAAATCATTACAAACACAAATTGATAAAATCGACAGATATTGTAAATGGACGGGTATGGACGTAGGCGTCCCAAAATGCGCGGCTACAGGATGTTCAAACAAATCTAAAATGAATCCAACTACATTTAAAGCCCTAATGCAAGCTTCTAACATCAACTATCGTGGTCAACCAATCCCCATACTACACCAAAACGAAGCATATGTTTACCTAGGCACAAATCTTGTTCCCTCTCTAAAATGAAAAATACAAATTCACACTACAACCACAAAACTCATTAAACAATGCAAGGCATTAACAACATGTCCGGCCACCATGAAACAAAAAATTAAAATGGTTGACACCGTAATAGGGCCAAGTGTAGCATACAGTTTCTACGTTGTACCATACTCTATGCCAGCCATTAAAAAACTTGACCAAAAAATTATAGCCATACAAAAAAACATATGTGGTATGCCAAAATGCATGTCAAATGCAATAACCCAACTTCCACATAATCTATTTGGACTTGAAGCTTTCTCCCTCAAAAATGCCTATCTCAGATGTATAGGGGAACAATTACAAAATGCTCTAAATGACAAAGTTAGGCTTGGGAAAATATATAATGGACTAACGCATTACGTTCTTGCTCAATATGGTGGCGCCGGAAATATACCTAGAATTAAAAAAACGGATTGTATAAGATCACCTATAACTCGTACACTTTTCTTATTAAAACAAGTAGCGAAAGTTCACCTTAAGAGTACACTTCCAAAATTTCTCCTTGAACAAACATCATTAGAAGCTGTATGGAGTCAAGAGACACGCAACCATAACACACTCAACACCCAACTCTCCCAAAAATTTTTACAAAAACTCCTTTCAAAAAATATCTTTGAACTAAAACAAATCACCCTACCAAATGGCACACACATCATGAATAATGAGGACTTCAAAACCTTCCACTTCACCCCATCCAAACTAATCAAAAGTGCCCTAAATATTGCCAAACAACTTTTTTGTCATCCAACATGCCCAACTACATGCGATACCCCTTGCAACATACATCCACACTCCCACACACTCCAAGACACATTCATCACCATCAACAACAACATCCTCCCAAGAGATAACCCACCATCAATCCACCCTCCCAACCCACCATACCCACACCACCCTCGCCCCCCAACATTCATCACCAAAAATCCCACCGCACATCCTATTGATAACATCATATGCCACGAATACATACAACATCTAGATACCAACAGAATACAAAATACCTGTACAAAATACCTTTGTCAATGGCAACATAACAACAATATTTTCAATAAATGGCTTCCCCAAAGAAACCTTTTTCCAAGACACGACTGTAATACCTCCACATACAACACTGAAAAACTAAAACAATACTATCAAAAAATTAAAGATAAATTCTACTCAGAAATCATTCAAGCTCACCACCCCCAAGAACAACTACAAGACTCAAGATCCGTAACCCCACCTATAATCATCCCACTCCTCAATATCTATACAACGGAAAGTAACCCTGAAAACGATATTTACACAACCTCGAACACAATTAAAATAGAGCACAATAAAGCACATCTATATGAAGCAGATGGCCGACACTTACACACTATCCCCACTACTAGACTTCAATGGCTATGGAACCAATACAACACGAAACTAAAAACTCCTACACACATCGAACCAACTACCCAATCATTCGAAACCAAATTAATCTGGCTATACCAAAGATATAAATACCGCATTCCAAAAAACAATCCCCTCAAATACACACAATACACGATACCCACATCTATTCTAGACTCACTAATCTCATCCTTTAACATCGAACAATCATACTTCTCTTCCCCCGTCACATGCCCCATCAAATTAAAAAAATTCTACTCACCCTTTGAAAGAGATAAAATATTTGGCTCATTGGGGAAGGCATTTGACTATAAATGGATCGGTAATGACATAGCTCACCCCCATAATGAGGAAGAAACTCAACAAGCACTACACTGGGCCCGCCTTCCTGCTAAAAATGACCCACAACACACATCTACACTTATTATTACACTAGTCAAAAATTGGTACCAAAACTTCAATCCCCAGACAAGCCCATTTGCAGATTCCCATATCATTGCAATATTTGAAGCAGACTCAATCCATTACGAAGAACCTACTATCCCCCCTGAGCAAAAAAAGTCAAGAATTGAACCATCTACACTACAAATAATATGCGTCCATCACCAAAACCAAACCATTGGCACCCTAGAACAGCTTGCCGAACTCACCTCCATAACAAAAACCCTTAACATAAATCATATATATACAAAGATGGCCCCACCAACACCTATACAAACATCAATCAATAGAAACAAAAAATGGTCAAAACTGAATTACAACAACAAGACACTAAACCACAATCTATTACTTCCACCCCTCCCGGACTATCAAACTACAACCTCACCAAAATTTAACCCCGCATACAGTTACTATACCGATGGCTCCTTCAAACCACCAGAATAGATTAGTCCGGGTAATTGGCATAGAGAAAAAGCCGGTTATGGAATATACAATGCTACGAAAGAAATCAAATTAGCCAAAAGACTACACGGGTTACAAAATATCCTCAGAGCAGAACTCATGGCCATCCACAAAACAATGGAAATTGTTACAATAAGATACAATAACGAACCAGCGCACATATTTACAGACTGCATTAACGCACTATACTTATTAAACACCCAAATAACACACCCTACCCTCCACAATAGTCACCCCGACCAAAACATACTAAAACCTATGGTCCAAATGATACTAAAACGTAACCAAATCACAACCATCCACAAAGTTCGAGCCCACGCCAATATTGACGGTAACGAACAAGCGGATAAACTAGCAAAAGAAGGTCGGGAAAAATCACACAAAAATGCCAAAGATCCACACGAACATGCCCATGCCACACCATACTACTTCCAAAAAGAAGACTGGCCCTCCAAAGAAGACACCCCCGATAAAGGCCCAGTTAGATTTTTGAGCAAATACCTTAAAAAACAAGACCTATATAACAACCTTGACACAATCTCAGACAACTTTCCTAACATAGAAAAGTGGACTAACAACAATGACATAGACAATGAACTCTCTACAAATTTTTGGAAAAACCCCATCATCACCGATTCACAAATAACATGCCTTATCAAATTCCGTACCGGTCAATACATGGGAAACGCCCGTAAACAACTCTTTTTTGGAATAGAAAGATTTCCATTAATAACATGCCCCATATGCCCCTCAACGGACCCGGACACATGGCTACATGTTCTACTCAAATGCCAAAACCACCACATACACTCCCTAATTGTTAAAAGACATAACAAAGCGGTATGGGAAATCCGAAAACTAATCACCTCTTACAATAAATCGAGATGTTTTATACTAGTGAACGCCGGCACTTTTAATAATAATCCACAAGAAAACACAGTCCCCCCTAGCTACTCCCATGCTCATGTATGACCCAAAGATGTCATTGCAACGCTAGGCTCAAACCGGACATCCTTTGTATTAAAGGTTTACCATATAAAGACCCACCACCCGATAACATCAACCAAGACTACACCATTCAATTCATTGAATTCACATATTGCAACGATAGATTTTCCCCGGAAACAATCCAAAATAAAATAGACAAATACCAACCCCTTATTGACGACATCATCGCCCTCGGATGGAATGTTGACCCCCTTATTGTTATCACATCCGGTGCTCGTGCCACCACCTTTATCCCATCCATGAAAACTCTAGAAGATACCTTCAAGATACCCACTGAAACAATTAAAACCTCCTTTAAAAACATTAACACCATAGCTATTCAATATGCCATGTCCATTCTCCTACATAAACGCAAAATCGAAAACAACCAAGCCCTCCCCAATACACAGGACCCCCCTAAAATTCTCCCCCCGCCTTGATTATCATAACTAGTTGGTTTTTGAGATTTTTGACTACTTGCTTGGTTTGTGGTTGGTTCGTTGGCTAGTTGTTTGGTTAGTGATTCGTTGGTGTGTTGGTTGGTTTGTAGTTCTTTGGCTACTTGTTACATATTGTCTACCCTCAAGAGAGGGCAGTAGTTCTAGCTTACTAATTCCTTGTCCAGTGGGCATGGTCTTAGTAGTGGAACGAACAGACACTTTATTCACGCCGGCCTCCTCCGGAGACCGGCGTTCTTCTTCTTCTTAACAAAATTGTACATTAAGGTCTATTCTTTTTTGATTAGTTCATTTTTAAACTAATTGTAAACTCCAAATTAGGAATCTTTAGTGTCACAATGTACCTCCTTTCAAGTTTGACATTCTTTTATTAAATTACTTGTAGAAGGGATTAAATAACAAGAAGTTTCGGCTACATGTAGAATCAAGTCAACTTCCACCTCCAACAAAAAGAAGAAAAACTTTTGTCATTTAATCTATTGAATTCACTCTTTTTGCCAAAAGTGTATAGGGCGTAGTAGATTTTCACCCTGTAGATCCCAACAACTATGATGCCTCTAGTTTAATATGACATGCATGCTAATATGGGTCGATGAGTCTAGGGCTCTCCGCGGTCATAGTTATGAAGACATTTGATGTATCCACCACCTCCCTTCATGCTCTCACTTCTTTAGGAAGGACTATATCCAAGCCTGGCTTCTAATTTGCATCTGAGAAGAACACTTGGGTGGCCTAACTTCAGAATTTGAAAAGCTCTCACTTGCGGGGAAGCTTGTCACAAGAATACATAATGCCAAATGTTTGAGATGAATGTCATTCAAATTCCGGCTAATGAGTTTTGAAAACAATTCCTACATGTAACTTCCATATTTTCAAAAACAACTTGACAACCCATGAATCATAGAGATGCATGAAAAGGAACGTCTAAAAGCAAGTTGCACATTCCAATACATAACGTTGCCATTGCACTAGATTGAATGTTATCATTACGTTTGTGTGTTGTACAACCATGCCTAGATTAATGGGTGCTCAATTTGAAATTGTACCATTGTTCATGAAGTCCATTGCGTGTCCCAAAGTCTGAAAATAATATATAATACGGTCCCTATTTTTATTTCTAATACTACTATTTGTTCACTACGAATAGCCATAAGATCAATGAAGGTCTAGCTTGTAGGTCTCCCAACTAAAATCCTTCAATCTAGTAGATGGAAGAGCTTGGTGATCTTTAAAGTAAGAAACTAGTTTTAGCCACCTTTGGAAAGGAAAGGTCATGTTGTGCCATGCATCTTGTACTCCTTGCACTGATTATATAATATCATGAGTGTCAATGAGAAGAGAAAAGAGGCCAATACTTATGGTATAGTTGCCTCACTTTACAAGGAACTTCAATGCATCCTGAGAGTACTAAGCAAAGGTACTGTTTTTGAAGATATGTCCCATATGCAGTTTGTACTTTATTTCCTGGATTCAGGTAGGTGGGACGATTCTCAGTGCAAAGCTAGCCAAGGAGAGGGGTTGGGCCATAAGTATTAGAGACGACTTTCTACAGTGTTGTGCCAGCGAAGGTGGTGGGTTCTGTGCTTTTGCGGACATCACTTTAGCCATCCAGTTTGCATACACTCGTCTGGCCATCTCAAGGTGCCCAATCATCTTCTCATTTCATTCCAGTTTACCATGATGACATTGTATAACATCAAGAGAGGAAACAACTTCAAATTTGCCTGATGCCAGCTCTGAATTTGCAGTCTCGCCCTTTCCATTGTATGTTTTGTACCAGAGTGATGATTATTGACTTAGATGCCCACCAAGGCGATGGACACGTGAAGGACTTCATGAATGATGGTAAGAGTCTCCTATCTTTAATATGCCACATTCACTATCATGTTCTTCTTCAAAACTATTTCGTATTGATGGACTGGAGCTTCTGTGATGGAAATGCGTGATGGGAATGCGTTCAGATAGAGTCTACATCATCGACTTGTACAAAACAGATATCTACCTTGTTTCCTTCAGCTTTGAACATGTTTTTAGCTCTCTGTATAGGGACATTGCTTTTTGAAGTGACAAAGAAGCAACACATGTGTTGACTTGTTTCAAGATCGGGGGAACTGACGGTTTTCTGTGCAGGACTTTGAAGCTAAAAAACGGATCAATCAGCCAGTTGCTTTGAAGGTTTCCGCATCTCTTCCTTTGGGTTTGACAAGCAGTATTTGCATCAGACTGTAAGACTTTGCAGCACTAATTTGATATGATGAATGGTGATCGAGCAGAGCTTCACAACAACCGATAAGTACCTAGCGCCACTGAGTCAAGAGTTGAAGGTGAGACAGCAGTATGTATATTTTGATCTCAAGCGATGAATTCCTCGCTTGTTTGCCATAAATTTATCCAAAATGTATTATACGCTCCGTCTGATAAGCACTGGGAAATGAAGTGAATACTTGAAATTTGGTGCGGAAAACAGAAAGCAGAAACCATCTTCAAGCCAGAGCTGTTGTGTATAATGTGGGAACCGGCGTCCTTGATGGCGACCGACTTGGCAGACTTCTTGTGAAGCTCACGATCGGCTTTTGCTTCTCGCGCTGTTGTTGTTTCAGTGGCCGCGGCGCAGTGACGTTTGTCTTTTATAATCTAGCTTTCTCAACAGTGAATTCCTCCGTATTGGATCAAATCTCTTCTCTATTTTGTAAACTTTAACCGCTCGGATTGTGAAATTTGTGCATATGGAGAGTGCTGCATGGTTTTTATGGTTTTATGTGTGGACATGGTCAGTGTACGTTGACTCAAAATATTACTGCCTGTTTTAACCCTTTAGCGCCCAGGAAGCCCGAAATGGGACTCCGGAGGTGCTCAAACTCAATTTGCATGAAATCCATGAGGAACTAGGCTTCGAGATACGAGGTTCAGATTTGCGCACTCATTACAGAAACACTCTCCAACAATCAGATCATGATTTGGATTTATAAAACTCTTGGAAAAGCTAGGAATACAACACAAAATACACCAAATACACTAAAATATAGTGAATACAGCGAAAACTATGCCACATACTATGTTGTATTTCACACACATGCACATTGATTTTGTTCAAAGTCACCAACGAAGTGGTTTGACTTAAGAATTGAGAGAGATACAAAGGTTGCAGTGCAACAAATTTATATTGATTGCTAAGCCTAACACTAAACCTAATACTGTAGTTTTGTGAGGTCAACGAGATTTGTCAGCACCCCCCCACGAGTGCAGAACGTGAACTACTCTTTTGTCTGTGTAACAATACAAGAAGGGTTTAAAGGAGGAGACGACATTGGGTCATCTACGCTCACTGGAAGGAAACTGAAACCCTGATTTAATGTGTCTTTGTACAAGGGCGGTGCGGAATTTGGTAGGAACACGAGTTGCGAGAGGGCAATAGCTTATCTCAACTATGAGTTTCACAGGTGGGGGAGATAACACCTAAAGTGCCTCTATGTTGCTCAAATTTGATGCGGGGGAGGGCTTTTGTATAAATGTCCGCCGGTTGATCGTGAGTGAAATGTAATTTAAGCGAATCTCCCCCCTCAAAAGCTTCTCCCATATAAAGTGGTGGTGGACCTCAATGTGCTTGGTCCTTGCGTGGAAGACGGGATTCTTTGCCAATTTGATGGCAGATTGGTTATCACAATGAACTAAAATTGGCAAAATGGTAGTTAAATCGGAGTTGATGTCGGAATTGCCAATTGACAAGGGAATGCGAGAAGGGGGTTTAGAATCTGAGTGAAGTTCTAGTAAAAGTCGATAAAGCCATGTGGCTTCGGAAGCACCAGTGGATAAAGAGATATAGTCCGATTCGGTGGAGCTTTTAGAGACCGTGGGTTGACGCTTGCTTTGCCATGTAATAGCAGATCCTGCAAGAATAAAGCAGTAGCCTCCAGTAGATTTGCGGGGTTCTGTACACAACGCCCAATCGGCGTCCGTAAAACCTTGTAAAGGTTTAGTGTCATTTCGTGCATAAAAAAGTCCGTAGTTGGCAGTTTTTTTTATATATCGCAAAATATGGAATACTCGGTCAAGATGTGCAATCTGTCGATGAGACATAAATCTAGAAACATTGCTGACGGCATAGGCGATGTCTGGCCGGGTGGTAGTAAGAAAAATCAATTTACCAACAATTGTGCAGTAATTTGTAGTGTCCATGGTAGGAGAGCCCATGTCGGTTAATAGAGTTAAACCGGAGGGAAGAGGAATGTGTTCAGGTTGACAATCATCCATACCGTGATCGCGAAGGAGTTGGAGGGAATACTCGGTTTGGTTTAAAAAAATACCATCTGGAAGGGATTGAAATTCAACACCGAGATATCGTCGAACAAGCCCCAAGTCAGAGATGTCGAACTCTGCCGTTAGTTGATCTTTAATCCATTGAATTTCATGATCATCCCCCCCTGTGAGAAATAGATCATCAACGTAGATAAGAAGGATGGTTTTGTTACGTCCGTTGCCTTTGTAATAAAGGTTGTGGTCATTTTCGCTATGGACAAAACCTCGGGAACTTAGAAAGGAGTGGATACGTTCATACCACATTCTAGGACTTTGTCGGAGGCCGTAGAGGGCCTTTTTTAATTTACACACCAAGTGTTCAGTGCCAGGTTCGATAAACCCCTGCGGTTGTGCCATATATACCTCATCTGGTAAGTGACCATAAAGAAATGCGGTCTGTACGTCCAAATGATGGATTTTGTGGCCCAGTTGAGATGCACGGGCTGTCAACGCGCGGATGGTGGACCATTTGACCACTGGCGCAAATATCTCATCAAAATCAATACCATGGCGTTGTTGAAAGCCACGTGCAACAAGACGGGCTTTAAGGCGAGGCTTCTGTCCAAGTAGAGCTGTTTTGGTTTTGTAAACCCATTTTGCGGGAATGGCTTGTTTTCCTGGTGGTAGTGGTACTAAGTCCCATGTGCGGTTTTCTTGGATAGATGTGATTTCTTCTTTCATAGCTTGTACCCATCCTGGGTGTTTCGAGGCTTCTTTGAAGGTTAGATTGTCCCCTTGAAGTTGTGGAGCATCCTCGGTAAGAAAAGGTCAAAGTTCTCGGGAGATACGGAAAGAATGTAATCATCGAGTTTGACGCTCTATTTACGGAAATGGGTTGAGCGTCGAGGTGGATGATGGGCAATATCAAATTCAGGTGCTGAAGAAGGTTCTGAAGAAAGAGGAGGGTCGGGACTGGAATTGCCAGAGTCATCCATCGTTGGAAGACTTGTAGGTACCATGTGGCTGTCCGAGGTCATAGGAACTAGGTTTAAGGTCCTCTCTACAGGTTGAGAAACCGGGTGGTTGCCAGTGGCTAGAGATCCTGAGGGGCTCTCTACAGATTGTAACCTCGAGGGCTGACCATCTCTGGCTGGGACAATAGGGGGGCACATACCGGGATTAATGACCGGGGTGTATAAGCCAGGTGGTGAGGTGCTAAAAGATATTGGAGATAGGGGAGGGTTCCGTGCAGGGTGGCCCGAACTTTCTACAGGCTGAGTAAGGACTTGTGAAGAGTCCAGATGCAAGAATTCATCAAGACCGTGATAATAGTCCTTAGGTGGGGAAGGATATGTGGATGGTAGCCCAAATATGGTCTCATCAAACTTAACATTTCGGGAAATAATAATTTTTCGGCGTAGATGATCGAAACATCTATATGCTTTGGATTGATCATCATAACCAACAAAGGTGGAAAGAAGGGATTTAACTTGGAATTTGTTACTTGGATGACTATGAATGTAAGAGCGGCAACCAAAAATACGAAGGTGAGAAATGTTAGGTTTCTTACCGGAAAATTGTTTGAGGGGAGTTGTAGCTTTGAGCGCCCTATGTGGCATGCGATTTGCTACATAGTTTGTTGTGCGCACTGCTTCCTCTCATAAGTATGTGGGCAATTTTGCTTCAAATAAGAGCGTCCGCATTGTCTCACACAGGTGTCGATTCTTCCTTTCGGCGACACCATTTTGTTGTGGAGTATGTGGGACAGTTAATTGCCTTCGAATGCCATTGCGAAGACAAAATGTCATAAACTCTCGAGATAAATATTCACCTCCTCGATTAGTGCGGAGACAAGATAGCTTTTGAGAGGTTTCTCTCTCTACCATGTGGAGAAACTCACAAAAATTCTTGAAGGTATCACTCTTGATAGCTAAAAAATATACCCAAGACCGCCGTGAGAAATCATCAATAAAAGTCAAGATATAACGTGATCCTTGAAGAGAAGGATGTGGAAACGGTCCACATAAATCTGAATGTACAAGCTCAAGAGGACGGGTAGTAGTGGTCAAGCTATGTCTTGGAATTGGTTTACATTGATGCTTTCCTAAGATGCAAGCTTCACAAGTAGTATGGGCTTGTTTCAATGCGGGGAGCCCATGGACAAGACCTTGTCGGGACATATTTGCAAGAGATTGATAATTCAAATGACCCATGCGTTGATGCCAAAGGTTTGAGAGAGGTTTGGAGGTTGTAGCTACATTGGCTGAGGTTTCCATATACGATATAGGTGTTCTTGGAGTCCCACATAGAGATTTATTCAAACAATATAAGTTGTTTGCATGTGTGCGTGAGCCTGTAAGAATCACTTGATTTAGGTTTCCACGTGCAAAAACCCAACAATCCTTTGGTCCAAATAATGTGTGGTGTCCTGCATCTGCTAATTTTCCAATAGAGAGCAAATTTTTGCATAACCCAGGGACATAGAGAACATCATAGATGGTTTTATTTCCAGATAAGTTGACAACGCCTTGTGCCGCCACCAGCAAGGCACGACCACTTGCAGTAGTGATCTGAGAATTTGGTCCACTCCTGATGTTTGATAACAGTCCCTTGTTGCCTGTCACATGCGTACTTGCTCCACTATCCAAGAACCAGTTTTCTGAAGAAGGATAGTTCATTACCTCTGTTGCGTAGATCTTATGGACTTCAAGTTCGTCAAACTCTTCTGAGGTGTCTTGGGTTTCTGCAACATGAGCTTGTCCAGCTCTGGTCCAAGTTGAAACCTGTAAACCTTGATTGAGTTCCAGATCGCGGATCTTGTTCTTCAAACGTCGGATCTCGCACTTGTCCGCCCAGTGATCAGGTGAGCCACATTCATGGCAAAATCCGCTGCGAGAGTAGGAATCCGGGCTGGGGTTTGATTTTCCTCCAAGTTGTTGCCGCGATCTGACGTCTGCCGCCGACTGACGCCGACCCGCCGCCGGCCGATGCTGGCCTATAACCGGGTTGTTTGTCTATCTGCGGGGGAGTCCCTCGTGCTCCACATCCGCATGCGCGTCCTCTTCTTCTACCACGTCCGCCTCGGAATTCTTGAGAGACTACCATCGCCTCTTCGATTTCTTCCTACGCCTTGATTCTAGTCTTCATGGCGTCCTCTTGCAGCAGTAGGACCTCTAAGCCTGAGTAAGTGATTGGGTTTTCTCTAGCGTTGACAAGTTGTTGCATGAACGTCCAACTGCTAGGGAGACTCATTAGAACCCTATCTACAAGATCTTCATCAGGCAGGAGCACACCAATGTTGGCAAGTTGATTCACAATAGAATTGACGCTTCTAAGATGTTCCTCCATACTTTGTTTTTCTGTCATCCTCAAACTATAGAACTGATTATTGAGGGTGAGTCTCCTATTTGTGGTTTGAGACTCAAAAAGATTTTGCAGTTTAACCCACATCTTCCTAGGATCAGAGAGATGCATGATATGAGGAAGGAGAGAGTCCTTAACTGACAATGTAATGATGCGGATGGCCCTGTGTCGCAGATCATCGAGTTCTTCCAGATCTACTTCAACATGAATCGCCTTGCCTCTTGCAGCTGCAACTAAGACTGCTGGTGTAGCGATCTCGGACGAATCACCTATGTTAGATGCACCTGCAGCACGAGATGGAGCTAAGGTGGGATCTACCAACTTCCAAAGTTTCTCAGTGCGTAAGTTGTTAGTGATCTTGAAAGCCCACAAAGTATAGTTTGAGACGCCCTGGAGCTTAGAGCTCTCAGGGACCTCTCTTCCAATGAGTAAAGACTCCATTATCAAAGTGAGATCTAGACGAAGCTAGATTGACAAGGAGAAACGGCTAGAGAGCAAACCTCGCTATGATACCATGTTCAAAGTCACCAACGAAGTGGTTTGACTTAAGAATTGAGAGAGATACAAGGTTGCAGTGCAACGAATTTATACTGATTGCTAAGCCTAACACTACACCTAATACTGTAGTTTTGTGAGGTCAACGAGATCTGTCAACAGATTTTGGTCTTAAATTTTGATTGAAATTGGTCTTTAAGACATTCTTCATTGTTTTGTGATTGTTGATCTCTCTCCTCACATACAAAACTTCCATTTTGATTCGTATAAGGTTGGAACATTTTTGTATACAACCAAGTAGAAAAAAGGAAAAAAATCACCAATAATTGGGTATAAATATTTTCTTCACATATAATATGTCAATGCAAAGCTATCAACCTAGTGCACATGTGAACCGCTCTAATTCAAAGTAAAAAAAATCTTGCAAGACTCTATTGGTAGTTAAAATAGTACACCCTCCAAATTCCACAGTTTTCACTACCAATATACGGTAACTTTAAACACTATAATCTATTCCATCAACGGTTGGATGTTGTGCAAAATTTCCCCAAAGTTGAGATCATGGCTTAAGTTCAATTTTGTAAGGTTAGATATTAATATTAGTCATTGTATTTCCATCAATTCCGGTTCAAAGAAAAAAATCAGCAGAAATCTTGGTTTTTCCATAAACATCCCTGGGCGCTAAAGGGTTAAGGAACTCATGATGGACTCCCAAGCTTCTGTTACAAAGGACATACCCTACGTGGAGGTCTAGTTCGTACGTAATTAATTCAAAATGGAGGATGTCTGAATTTTTTGGAAAACATACATGTTTTGTCTAAGTTGATACTTATGTGATGCCAAGGTCATACTCATGTAATATCTATGTGATAATTGTGTAATATCTAGGTGATATCCATTGTGTCAGAATCACCATGGGAGGAAAAAATAATTACTTCGACACATGACTGTTGAACTAGACCTCCACGTATGGTAGTGAACGCATCAAGCGTTCTAGATATTGATGAGAAAAAGGATAAATGACAATGGGCACGAGAGTTGTTGGGAAGGAAATTTCAAGATGTTATGCCATTATCACTTGAGCAAAAGGCTATGTAGAGTCTGAAAAGGACTCATCTCTCGTGGTAAAATGATAGCCGGCAATTTTCATCTTACTCGCTCAAGTTGTCTACATTGATGAATGATTTTATGATATCTTATGTTATACCATGTGTTAAGCCATTGCATGGAAGAAAGTCACATGTGACGGAGTGATTTATGACATGGGAAAAAAAGGAGTATATAGAATGCAGCCATTCATAGCTTAAATCTATTTTATTATTGAATCTAAGATTTGAATGGTAATGAAAGTATCATGCCTTCTTCACACTACGGTCACTCCACCACGATAAACTTGTGGAGTGATAAACTTTAGACAATGCTATGAAAAGAAGATGATTCATTACACTTATAGATTTTAAAGAAAGAAATATGAAGCTTAATAATCACGTATATGTTACTTTATAACAAGTTTATATATTCCTTTCCATGGATTCTTTATCACATTTCTTTACAACAATCTATATATGCTATATTCATGGACATACCTAAAGCTTTATTAAAATAGAGGAGTTAAACTCCAATCATTGGAGTTATCCACATGTTTCTATCAATCAAATGTAGAATAAGCTTATTAATTGTAAATTGATAGTGACACGCTTCTCAATATAAGGTGAAACTAGGGTCCCAGAGCCAAACTCTACTCATTAGAGTTATCCACATGTGTCTCTCAGTCAAAATCCAATCATTGGAGTCATCCACTTGTTTCTATCAGTCAAATCTGGAATAAGCTTATTTGTAAATTGTTAGTGAGAGGCTCCCAAAATAAGATTAAACTAAAGACACTAGAGCCAAACTCCAATCATTGGAGTTATCTACATGTTTCTATTTGGCACTTTTGAAAGTAGCTCAAGTAAAAATTGATAGAAACAAGGTTATCAATATCATGTCAAACAATACCAAGGCCCAAATTCCAATCATTGTTGATATCCACAAGTCTGACATATTACACAACTGACATATGTTACTTGTTAGTTAACTTCCAAATAAACTTAACAAATAATCAGGGGATACACAAATCAACTATTCTCCAAAGTCCATATCCTAATTTTTCCAATATGTACAAGATACCTTGAAGAATTCATAATAAACCTCATAATCCTTATAAACTCAATAAAAAGAAGGACTCGTATTGGTATTTAATTACTAGCAAAATATATTATTACCAAAAAGATTACATGAAATAAATAGCTACAAATAACTCTAATGCCAACGAGGACCATGCCATGACTCCATCATGAATGCACCAACAAAAGTAGAACATAATTGAAAAAATGTTATTATTTAAATCTAAACATTAATCAATTTTTTTGGATCTTCTTTGACAAAGAAGATGATAGCCTACCCAAAGGAAAACCATTTCCCAAGAGGGTATTTGATGCTCCCAAGCACTGTGAGTTGGTTGTTGTGATATCGCATGAGTACTTCACTCACAAGAGAATGCACAATGTCATTCATACTAACTATTTTACTCACTGTAATACAATTTTACAAATGATGAATCTCTACCAGGAGCAAAGTTGTCTTACTTTATTTTTCTACTTATTCTGTGTGTATTTTTTACTTTATCCTTTATGCTCATTCAACCAACCCTACTCACACACACCCAAATATATAGAAAACGGACTCCGATAACCACACCCTCAGCTAAACAACACAACCAACGACAACATAGACACACCGCACAGGCAACAAACCAAGGAAGATGGGCGCTTCCGTCTCCAACTCCCCCACACTCGATCAATCGCAGGTAGTCTAAAAATCTTCCAGCTCTTCTCTCTCACCTATA
Source organism: Bryoerythrophyllum caledonicum (assembly GCA_963971425.1). Classification (NCBI taxonomy): domain Eukaryota; kingdom Viridiplantae; phylum Streptophyta; class Bryopsida; order Pottiales; family Pottiaceae; genus Bryoerythrophyllum; species Bryoerythrophyllum caledonicum. Next base: position 26,050,178 of record OZ020522.1, read on the forward strand.
TTTAAACACAGAGGAGAGTCTCCGGAGCTCGAACAGCCCAACTGATCACAACCACAGAAAACTAGAAGTGAAGAAAAACTAAAACTTGTCACCGCGCGCCGCTCTGCCTCGCCACCCATGTTGACTGCTTCACTCTACTGTTGCACCTCACTCACAGTCGCACCATCGTAGACCATGACTCCTACGAGCTTCCAGCGATCTTCTCCACGGACAGCCCCTCCACTAGTGTCGCCGATGTGCCCTCTCTCGTCCGCTTAGCATGCCGCCTTCTCTCCTCGCGCTCGAGGCACCGCACCTCCTCCGAATCGCCGTTCTACTCCGACAGCGCACCGCCCACGCTCTCGCAAGCTCTAAACCCTAACGTCCTAACTGCAGCTCTCGTACTCTCCCTAAAAAACCCCTCGACCCAGATGAAAATCACCGGCTCGCCGCCTGCACACTTCCTTAACCGACACTCACAACCAGATGCTAACAGGCACCACAAACACCGGGCTTGCTCTTTCTACCACCGCTACACACACTCTCCGGGGCTGCCGAAACTCTCTTCTAACACCACACGCACTCTCAGATCCTCGAGAGAAACAACAGAAAGCCCAAAAAACCTACACCCCCAGGAGTTCTCCTCCGCGCCTCAGATCGCGTCCACGCTACTGCCAGCTTACAACTTACAATTTCACCAGTAATCTATGAAGGACATACCACGTCACTAACAGTTGAGACGTACGGCAGTAACAATCCTTGATACAATCACAACTCTATAAATGTTACAGAGAATATTTATAACATATATAGATTTATAACAACTAACACTTATGGAATTTAATACCAATAATTAGTAATATTTTTAGAAATAAATATTTAAAAACCTCAAAATTAAAAAAAAAAATTAATATTACGTTTAATAAAATAAAGGATGAAAGTACAAATGATATAACATTATTCAACTAAACTAATTGTAAGAAATAATCCATATTGTAGTAGCTTGACGAAATTCTTCCAACTAAACTAACTGAAAGAAAGGGTCTATAGAGGTTTGATGAGAATCTTCCAATCAATGAGATGAAACTTCCTTCTGAAATGCTTGGATGGTTCTAATGTGATAGAACACCATTTAGTCTTTGCTCAAAGTATTTCTTCAAAGTCTTTAAGTAACGTTCAGCAGCTCCAAATCTCACAACTTCTTCTACGACATCTAGCATAGCCTCATCAACATCAACTTTTTATGTTCGGAGGGAAGCATATATAAAAAATCCGCATTAAAGGGTTCATAAGGATTGTTTAAATCAAACTCTAGCTCATGATTTAGATATTCATGAGAATCCATGGCATCAATCTCCTCAGTATCAGATGACATCAATGTTAATTGATGAAATAAAGTGGCAATCTCATCAATCCCTACTATGCCTATAGTTTCCTCTATCTTCCTCTCAATAAGAATCAGAAGAACGCAAGTATGTTTCCGACAATATGGGATCCTTTCAGCCCAATGTCCAATGCCAAAGCCCAACTCCATTCAAACAATTAACATTTCCTCTAATTGACTCTGGCCCACAACCCTAATCCCGAATCTTAGGCCTAAAACCTACATCGAAATTCTCTGCTCGTAGGTTTCCAAACTACACGATGGGTTGCTGAAATGTTTTCTCCAATTGCTCTCACCCTCTCATCCCCTCCCAAAAATGCAGAAAGTTGATTCAAAGTGCACATGGAAGGTTCTTTAACCCCTAAAGGACCAAAGTCTCTTTCGGGGGGATTCCTTGATTTTTGGGCAAGTTCCTAAAATTCGAAAAAAAATCAATTTTCTCTAAATTTTTTATTCTGGATTGCCTTTGATAAGAGCATCATGGACATGTTTTTATTTTATTTTTTGGATTTGTGGTTTGAAAGTTAGTACCACTTATAGTTTTTGAGGGAAACTGTCAAGGAACTTTAGGGGTTAAATAAGAAAGAATATACAAATTATGCTCACAACTTATGGTATAATATGTATGTGAAGATTCAAGTATAAAATCTATGGTGTTCACGTATCACTATGTTGTTTTCCCCAAATTTAACACTTATAGAATTGAATTACAAAGGAGGGAGCGGAGCATGTTATAACACTTAACATATACTCCTAACACTTACTAGTGTTAAAAAGAGCGTTTTTCTATGAGAGCAAAATTTTCATAACATATATGGGATTATAACACTTATAGAAGTAACATTTATAGAGTTGTGATTGTAGTGCCATTTAAATTAACTATTTTCTGAATGTAACACCTTTTTACATTTGATGAATTTTCTTACCAAGAGCATTTAAGTTTTAGTACTACAGTACTACCATACCGTAGGAGCACCTTCCTTGACACACTGTGTAAAAATAGTCATATTATATAAAAGTTGCAACATCATAAAATCATGTCATGTAGGTCACGGCACTTTCTAAAGTCTAGTTTTCCACCTTTGTAGGAAAGAACGCCTCAAGAAAGTGCACCATCAATCAATCACAAACAACTCAAAAATAAAAGGAGCCACTGAGCACAACAGGCATCTGAGAAACTATACACAGAAATCCTTTTACTAGAAGTGAAATTTATTTTACATGTTTGCAGCACTCTACCCTTTCGCCAAAGGCTTCGAGGGCGATGTAGTCGCAGTGCCCTCCTTCAGCGCTTTTTTTGTCTTCACCACCATCTGACTCACATTCATTATGTACCCATCCACATTGAACTTCCGTTTGCAACCATTGAAGTTCATGAACCTAATCTTGCCAAATACGGGGTGCTCCTTCCAACCCTGCAGCGTGAGGAGAAAAATGAAATCAGAATAATAAGAGAATGGAACTTGAGATATTGTAAAGTAAGGTGAAGGAATCGTAAGTTTTGACCTCTTATCTCCTTTCAAATGAATAATCTCAGCCCTAAATAGCTCTAAATATCTATAACCGCCTCGAAGAGGAAAAAGGTGGCTAATGGTACACCACAACCTCTCTTCCATCTCAAAGAGAGCTAAAACTAGTTCTAACTAGACCACCAAGCTCTTCCACACTCAACTGAAGAATTCTAGTTAAGAGGCCACCGAGCTCTTCAACATCTAATAGCTATTAAGACTGGACACGTAGTTTAAAGATAAATCGGAACACGGGGTTATCTTATTACAACTTCAGGTGACTTCACAAGTAACTAATTCCATAGCTGCATCACCAAAGACTAGTAAATAGATTGACCACTGCAACTAATTTGAGATGTGCCTAAATTACCTAGATTCCGTACAATCGTTCTTGAGAAGTAGATGGAACACGAAATTTAGGCAGAGACATCGATCATTTAAAACCAATATGTATGGAATTAGATACAAATCCATACCTTGTTGTGAGTCTTGCCCTCCTCCCACTCCTTCTCACTGTAATCACACCAAAGCAAGAGCAACATGTGGGAACAAGGACATGGCAAGACGACAAAGCAACACATATTACTAACATATACCCACTCTCCAAAATCCACGTCCGACCAATTTTTGCATACCCTATTCAGTTGTTGACATGATGTAAATCAAAGAAAATGAGTCATGTACTATGACTTATTGAAATCAGGCAATGCTGACTGAGATGATTGAAAGAGGTATTCGCAAGGAATAAGTACACGGAACCAGATTTAAAGGTTCGGGGTGAGGCCTTTAGCCGAAATTCTACTTACGCTAATCTAATTGGTCCTGTTGAAACTATGCTAATTCTGGATGGATGAACAGACTGGTTTCTGTTCTTCAACACTCTCCCTTAAACCATAATGTTCAGAAGTTCGAGGGCATTCCCTCTCGTGAGTTTGCAAAACGAGGATGTCGCAACCAAGGCGTAATGTTGGTGAGGTGACCTGGAGCATTTGGAGGTTACTATTGATTTTGCTTTGGACCATTTTTGCGTTGATCCGAGGAGTTACAGATCGTGCGTTGTTGCTGATCAGTCGTAGTCTTGAGGAAGAGGTGAATCAAGACGAGCGGGATAAAGGTGAAGAGGGCGCCGTCCTTGAGCGTATCATATCGCAGGAGACTTGTGATTGTAAGAGAACAATGTCATCGGGTGAGTGCAGTAAGAAGAGGGCGAGTTCTGCGATAGTAACGTCGGAATATATTCGTCCAAGAGTGAAGCAAAAGTATTACGTGGTGAGAAGAGGTTACAAGCCGGGGATCTACTTGACATGGGAGGATTGTAAGTGACAAGTAGATGGATTCAGTAAGAGTCGATACAAGGCGTCTCGGAGTTTAGTTGAAGCACAAAGGTTTATGTCTGAGGATATAGGTCTTTAGGGTTTGTTGTGGTTAGGTTTAATACCCTTCTGCATTCTTCGAATTTGGTTTTTCCAAGGGCCTTGGTTATGATATCGGCCGGCTGCTTGTTTGTGGGAATATATAAGTCCTCTACTTGTTTTTGTTTCACCATGTCTCTCATATATTGTAGATGAATCTCAAAATGCTTCGTTTTTGAATGATAAATTGGATTTCTTGCTATCTTGATAGCACTCTCGTTGTCGCAGTGAATCTGAATAGGGTTAGGTTTATAAAACCCTAATTCTATGTAAAGTCCTTGAAGCCAGATTGCTTCTTTTGAAGCCTCTACTAATGCTCTGTGTTCAGATTCTGTGGACAAGAGTGCCACGCATGTTTGTTTTTTGGAGCTCCAAGTAATCGAAGTGGAGCCTGCAGTAAACAAGAAGGCGCATGTCGACTTGCGCTCATCTATGTCGCCCCCCCAATTAGCGTCAAAGTATCTTGTAAGGACTAAGTCGTTGCCTCTTTTATAGTGTAGCCCTAGAGTTGTTGCGCCTTTCAGATATCTGAGGATGGTTTTGACTGCCTTGAGATGTGCGTCTTGAGGTTGCTGCATGAATTGGGAAACTAAATTTATTGCGAAGGCTATGTCAGGAGGCGTATTTGTGAGGAATATTAGTTTTCCAACAATACAGCGATATAGAGCAGCATCAACAAGTGCAGTTCCAGTATTGCGGTGGAGCTTCAAGCTTGGTTGGAGTGGGTAGAGCAAGGATTGCAATCTTGAAGACCAAACTCTATGAGTATGCTGAGTATATAACCTGTCTGGTGCAGTAGAAGGCCCGTCGGTAATTGTGTAAACTGTAGACCTAGAAATCGTATACATATACAATAATGAGTATGATTTTGTCACCAACTCGTTGATAGTAGAGATTACAATCTGAGAAAGATTGTTTCAAGAATAATTTGGCAAGATACTTGTCAATTTTGTGGAACCATTCGTTTGGAGATTGTTTGAGTCCGTAGAGTGCTCGGCGCAGAAGGCAGACAAGGTTCTCTTGTCCAGCTTTGGTGAATCCTTTAGGCTATTGCATAAATATTTGATGGTGTAGTTTATTGTTGAGGAATGCCATATGAAAGTCTAGGTGATGCATGTCCCAGTTCTTTGATGCCGCAAGCGTTGTTATAGCCTTGATCGTATTGTATTTTGCGACTGGAGCAAAAATCTCCCCATAATCTATTCCTTCCCTTTGGTCAAACCCTCTTTCGACTAATCGAGCTTTGTACCGATCTGATTGTCCAGGGAGTCCGGGTTTGATCTTGTAGATCCATTTGCATGATATGGCTCGTACCCCTGCAGGAAGTTCTACTAACTCCCATATACGGTTTTGACTAATACTATGCATTTCTTGTGTCATAGCAATTTGCCAGAGAGGATCATGAGCGACATCGTCATAAGTCAGGTCTGAGATTTGTGATTCGAGCGTTCCTACAAAGTGGTCAAGGAGCTTTTGGCTAGGTTGCCTGGAGCAAACCGACCGTCGAAGTGGCACTAGTGATGGTTGTTTCTTAGTTAGCACGTGGTAGGGTGACAACGTCATGACCTGTGGGGACGTGCTAATTGTCAGTGACTGTGTCACTTGGCGGGTTACTATTTGAACAGTAGTCTGTAGAGGTTAGATATCTGAGGGAGGCTCGGGAGCTAAATTGTGTCTACCACGAGGGCCTGGATGTTGCAAAGCAGGAGAAGTATACGAGAATCAGGTAGGGTGAGCTGTACCTGGTATGGCTGGTAGTGTAATATGATAATCTCCATGTTTTGATGATGTTGCGGAACTGGTATCGTCATGAATGGTAGTCGTCTGAGACTCATCAACTGTGACATCGCGCAATACTATAACCTTTTTGGTGAGCGGATTGAAGCACCTAAATCCTTTAGTGTGGTCGTCAATTCCAACAAATATAGCAGGTATAGATTTTGAATCCATCTTCTCAGGCTTATGTTTAGGTATATGGACGTATACTTTTGTCCTGAATATCTTGAGGTTAGAAATACTCTCGCGTTTGCTGGAATAGACCTGCTCTGGAGTTGTTGATAGCCTGGAGTTAGAGGCGCGATGATTCAGAAGATAGCATGCATGTTGGATGGCTCTAGCCCACAATGCTCTTGGTAAATAATAGTGATGTACTAAACACCTGGTTGTTTCCACTAATGAACGATTTTTTCGTTCAGCCACTCCATTGCTTTGCAAGGTGAATGCTTGACTATACTCTCGCTGAATGCCCTTAGTATCGCAGAACTTGTTAAACTCATATGAAGTGTACTCCCCTCCATTGTCGCTTCGAAGTGTCAATAGCTTGTGACCTGAAGCTTTCTCCTCTTTGACCTTGAATTTATGAAATTCTTGAAGTACCTGATCTTTTGTGTATGGGAACGCCACCCAGGTTTTCCAGGAGTAATTGTCAATGAAGGTAATGAAGTAATGAGCTCCAGAGTATGATTTTTTTCTAAAAGGACCACAAACATCGCTGTGAACAATCTGCAAGGGTTTGAAGGTTTTTGTAATACTCTTGGGAAATTTCTTACGTGCCATTTTTCCCTTGTGATAGGTTTCACAAACGAAGTCAACTCTTGAGAGTTTCGGTAAGCCCTCTATTGCCTTATGTATTGACATTTGATACAATGTCTCAAAGCTCAAGTGACCCAATCTACAATGCCAGAGAAGTGCCTTTCTAGTTTCCCAATCTCGTTCTAATGAGTGTGCTTCCAATGATTGAACACATGCATTGTCCAGTTTACAGAGCCCTCGGCCCTGTATGCGTGAGCCTTTAATAAGGATCTGACGTGTAGTCATATCTCTAATAAGGCGCATATTTCGAAGAAATTCAATGGAGCAATTCTCATCGGAGAAACAACCAACTGAGAGTAAGTTACGTTTGATACCAGGTACGTAAAGAATGTTGTTGATGCTCTTTACTAATCCATCTGGAAGTTTAATCAAAGTTGTACCCTTGCCTTTGACACTGTAGGACTGGCGCTAGCAATCAGCATAGATGAAGGTGTTTCTAGTCGAGTAAATCCGGTGATAGCTTCTCTGCTACCTGTAACATGTTGAGTGGCGCCTGAGTCTAGGATCCACACAGGATTATGTGCTAGCGTGTTATCATACTCAAGAGAGTTGGCTTCAAGTTCTAGAAGATGGGATTCTAGTACCTCGCCGGTGGATCCACTGGACTCCGTGTCGTCATCTTGGTTTGTCGTATTGACTTCTTCTATGGCATGAGCCTGTTGATGTCGGTTACTGCGACTCTTAATGCTCTGCATCTTCATATCGAGGTCCTTGATTTGAGCAACAATTTGCTTGAGTTCGAAGTCACGTTCGAAATGCCCTTCCTGACCGTAGTGCTTCTGTTTGGTGTCTCCATGTTGGCGATCGCTGGAGCACTCCTTCTGTTCTCCAAAGTCGCGGTCGTTGCGGTGTTTGTTGGCCTGTTGGGATCGTCCTGTTTGCTGATCATACTTGCGCGTCTTTGGTGTGGCGCGCATATGTTTGCCTTTCTTTAGGTAGAGTGCTTCGCTAGCCATCTCTTCATCTAATAACTTCGTTTCAAGTTGATAAAAAGATGGCAGAGTATCTTTACATGTCTGCATTCTGACAAAATAGTGATATTCTCTGGGAAGAGAATGCAGCATCAGCAGTACGACAAGATCTTGTGGAATAACGACGTCCATAGTGTCGAGTTCATCGATTGTCTCCTTCATACTCTTAAGGTAGGCCTCCATGGTCGCTCCCTCCTCTTTCTTGGTTGTGACAAACTTTCGGAGTAGCATGAGACGTCTTGATCCCGAACGAGGATTGTATTTGTTTTTCAGGTATTCCCAACAGAGGTGAGGATCCCTGAATCTGCAAACTGTAGTGACGAGTGAATCTTTCACGGATTCCACTATGGCCTGCAAAGCTATCGCACGACCTTCTATCTCTTCTTCTCAAATACTGCGAGACGGGGACGCCACGTTGGTGCAATAAACGTACAACCTATACCTAGTCAAGATGCTCGTCATGCGGAGAGACCATACCCGGTAGTTGGTGACTCCTTCGAGCCGACTACTTTCTGGAAGTGAGATTTCTACTCCCTTACTAAGTATTGCTCTCAGAACTAATATGTCTGCTTCTGTGGTGGTAGTACCTAGTGTACCAGCAGATTGGCCTTGACCTCTAAGAGGTGTTCCGGCAGTGGAGCTAGCTCCTTTGACATCTCCCATTGTGGGGATTCTAAGCTACTCACACAACTAGATTTAGTTCAAATGCTAACCACAGGTTATGGAAGAGCAATAGAGCTCTCATACCATATTGAAATCAGGCAATGCTGACTGAGATGATTGAAAGAGGTATTTGCAAGGAATAAGTACACAAAACCAGATAAGGTTTGGGGTAAGGCCTTTAGCCGAAATCCTACTTACGCATATCTAATTGGTCCTGTTGAAACTATGCTAATTCAAGACGGATGAACAGACTGGTTTCTGTTCTTCAACACTTTTCTCATCAAACCCTGGTATATTATCATGTGGATCATGAATCCTGTGGTATGTGGGATGCTACATGCAGTATATATCTAGGTCTTGGCGACCTCGCTAGTCGTGCTACCACAAACGAACTCTAGCCCAAATGAAGCTGTTGTTCTTCACACTCTAAATGTGACTCCTTTATGTCATGCACAAGTTTTTTACACCATTTTCCAGACTTCACCAGAAAGTGTCAAATTTAGAGTGTCGAGAACAGGCCCATAGAGCAGGCAAAAAGGCAAGTGCTTTCTCTTGGTATGTAGGATAAGTAATGGTCATGTGTTTTCGAGTTATCCTAGAAGTCTAAAATGCAAGGCTGGCGTGTAACCCTGCCAGGGGAAGAGTTATTAGCCCAACAAAGTGGACTGTGAAGGTGAGTTTAGGTGGACTTGCAGGATGACTCTTTTTCTGATGTAACATGTTTCTGTAACTTGTTTGTGTTTCTTGGTGCTTGCAGCGGCCAAAGTGTTCCATGGGTCTGGTGGTTGGTCGAGAGAGCTGGAAGCGTTGCCTGCGGTGGATTTTTTGGCAGAGGAGGAGTTCTTGGCTGCAGTTGAAAGACAACTGGAGGAGGAACTCCCCGACATGGGATGTGAATACTTAATGAAAATGCCTGTGCTGCCAAATTTCACAGAATCAGACCTGCTACAGGATTTCAAGATTCAATCATCGGAAATTCAGATTGGAGAAAATATCGGATCAGGAGGCTTTGCAACAATTCATAAGTGCCAGTGGCAGGATTGCAACTATGCACTGAAGATGTTCAAAGCTACTGATGTGGAGGAGTTACGAAAAGAGGTGCAGAACCTTGTCTTACTTCCTCGACATCCCAATGTCGTGCTCCTGGTGGGATTCAGCATCCAGAAAACTAATGGAAGCCCCATGCTTCTCATGGAGCTCCTGGATGGCGACTTGCATAGTCTGGTCTGTGAAGGAAAACTACCAGTCGAAACTAGGAAGAAGAAGCGCAGACTTACAAATATGATCCCCCTGCTCTTTGGCAGAGACAAGTCTGGTCTCTCAACCCCCATCAAAATCGACTTCATCTATCAGATAGCCAAAGGGATGCTATTCCTCCACAATAGGAAAGTGTTCCATGGAGATCTCAAGGCCAAGAATGTATTGGTCAAACAGCGTCTAGGCGATAGTATACAGCTAAAGATCACTGATTTTGGCCTCTCAGAGAAATTAATGTTGAAACGGGAAACCTCGAACAAGAGCGGCTCACATGAAGACTTCGATTGTTCTTCATTTTCCGATCATTCTTCGCTTGGTGTTCGCGAGATTAGAGAAGAAGGGAATGTCAAGCGGGTGGTGGTTGGCAATGTTGGAACCGTCAGATGGATGGCTCCGGAGGTTTACAGTGAGCCAGGCACTACCCAGATGAGGCCGTTTTCGATGAAGGCCGATATCTACAGCTTCGCTATGACCTGTGTTGAAATCTTGACAGGACAACATCCTTTCCCTCACCTCAAATCTACAGCAGATGTGAGGGTGCATGTCAAACGTGGCGAGAGACCGGACCTCTCAAGATTGAAGAATGATATTCCAGAGGCACTCCTGCACCTTGTCAAGAGATGTTGGCAAGATATTCCCTCACGTAGACCAGATTTCTCAGAAATATACTCCAGTATGTAGGAGCTTAAGAAAGCATATCCGATGAATTAGAGAATGCAGGCACTAGATTAGGGTAGGAGAATAGAATGCTAATATCAAATCTGCCTCCCATGAAAGGATCTATTGAGAGCTTTCAAGAGGAGTCAAATTGTACAAAGCTGCCGCTCAATTCAAGTAGCCACACAATTTCAGCTTGCGGAATTGAAATGTTTGACAAACATGAGATTGCTTAGAAAGTTACTAACCACTGGAAGGCTCAAGAAGGAAGCACTGTCGACGACTCGCTGCTCACAGCTCGCATCGCGCTCCTCCAGCGCTCCATCTTCGTCTCTCTTCTCTCAAACTCCTGTTTCCAAAACGAAGTGCTAACGTAATCTTCTCAACCTCACAAACAGCCTGGACGCTGACATCGTTCTTGTGACAGCTGAACCCTGTTATCACAAGGGTATCTCTCGTCAGTATTACCCAAGTATCTCTCGGAGGTACCCTGGGTTGTTCCCCTAGTGTCAACAAAGTATTGACTTTTATCACCCGAGTACAACCAGAGTATCATCATCACTCCTGTATGGGACAACAATCTATCTGCTCTGCTTTGATGATGTTATCGTCCTTTGACGGAGCTAGAATCGCAGTATGTTTGTCTAGAGTGCAAGCAGCGATTGAGTTTTACGGTTTCACCCTCAGTGTTCTGTTCAAATATGGCGTACAGTGAAGAATCCTGACGAGTTTTTGCAGCTCGTGATACCTTGTGATATCAGGGTGCTCATAGGAATGTTGGACAACCCTAGTATCATCAAAGAGTTGTACGCTATTGTTGTATAACCATAGCGTACAACCGTAGCGTAGAACCATAGCGTACAACAATCTATGTGCTCTGTATCCAGTCGATGGTCTGATGTGATACTCTGGTAATACTCGGGGAAAATTCGGGCGATAGTCGGGTTATACGTGGGTGATGATGTGGTGATACTTGGGTGATACTTGGGTAATATCGAGCAGGCACTGGTTGGTCGTGATTGGGTAGCATTTGGGAGAGGAGCAGGTCTTTTGTCGATGCTCCTTTAGAGTATGGTTCCAAGCGTGTTCAATTTTGTCATTACTGTAGGAGTTGTTCTTATAGGAGCTTGTCAGGTTATATGTGGAATCATGGAGCTTGTAGAGTTATCCTGAAAGTCTCTAGTCTCGAAGAGAAAAGAGAGGGTGTAATTTCATCGCTGAAGGACCAAGGCATTTTAGTGGAATCTCAACTCTGTTAGATTAAACCTAAGTTCCAAGTTGAACTTAGGTTTTGAGAATGTAACCGTAGGAACTTCTTTAGAACTTATATAAGACGATGTTTTTAAAGCTTTTGTGAGTTTTGATCGTACAGATTGAAAGATAGTTGTAGTCAATGTGAATAATCATGTCCCTTAAAGGGACACTTGGTTCTTTAGAGGTTAAAGTATGGAGCATTTTGGGTGTTATGCCCCTTTTTCTACACCATCAGAAGAAGGCATTGATTCTATCCATCAGTCGGATTTCAGATACAATATCAATAATTTCCAAGTTGAGAAATTAGGTTCCTAAGTAAATGAGTCCTTTTCTACACCCCTAATTGGCCCACGCACATGCAACCCTATTTCCGAAATCTGGGAGCAATGTCCGCTCCGGCGGGCAGGGATTACACTATGCTAGCCCGAAGAAGAGCAATTTCATAGTCAAGTATGCCCTCCCTCGAGTCCCCTTTCACCGTTTTGCAATGAAATGTTTGGAGCTCCAAGTTTTTTTGCAACAGGTTAGCCGGATGGAGCGTTTGTGCTACTTCTACTTCTTCGTTTGAGGCACCGCTAGGTGGAGCCCTCTATCTCATGGATATTGCCATAGTGTATGATCCGTATAGTTACATGTGAGTAGGCCAAGTCATTGCAAGTCCATTTCTCCTATAATTCTAAACACCTTCATCACTTGTGATTTTTGGCATCCAATGATCTAATAGAAAGTAGGACATAGATTTTATGCAACATGTAAATTTGGAAAAATATGTCATTAATGTCTTGAGTCAAAGAGGTACCTTGTCTTGAGAGGAAGGAAATAAACCATATTACACTCTTCAAGTGCATGTACCTTACACTTAGTAAGGTTAGAGTTTACAGTTAAGTATCTTCATACAGTAGTTAAATTGAAGATCATATGGTTAAAAATAGTAAGAGTATATTTTAGTTACTCTGGCAATGTCTCACATGAGAGAGTCACTTTGGGGTGGTTTTGGTGGAACATAGTCTTGGGAATATAGGGTTTAACACAAGGATTATTGGGCTCTTATTGCCCAAGTAAAAGATCAAATCTATTGTTTATTATGTGGAATAGTTTTGCCATACAATTGGTATATAAAATATATTAAATGTAGAATATCATATTACACATTCACAATATGACGTTTGAACTTATATCATTCCTACAAGGATCATATAAAGTACCTACATAATGGTGGTAGTCACCTCAATATAGGGTTAACCCTTACACGTCAGAAGATGCCACTCGTGGCCACAATATTCTACATGTACGGCGTTGAACTTGAACATGATAAGGTTGAGATATTGAAATGAACTTCATATGAAAGATGCTAGTTGAAGAATCTTCAATCCAAAGGTGTAAGTCTCCCTAAACTTCTGTACATTATTTATATATTTTATTAAAAGAGAATTCAGTCAAAACCCTGTATAGCTACCCGGATGATACCTGGTGGAGGACGACGATGAGATTCCGAGATGAACTAGGGTATCGGTACCGAGGTGCCAAAGTGGCAAAGCGCAACACTGAGTCGTCGTCGCAGGGCCAATGGCGCAGTCCGCCATGGAGCTCCAGCTCGCGAGGTTCATCTTCCGCTGAAAACTTTCGTCGACCTCATGGTCCAGCTTGCGGAGGCTTTCTAAGAGTCTTGAACGTCCGGCTTAGAGTTTGCGGTGACGGAGGGTTTGAAGGTCCGGTGCTTGAAGGGAAACGGTGTCGCTGCTGCGGATATGTTCAAAGATCTCCTTGAGTGTGCCGGTCTCAGAGATGAGGAAGCCGAGGCACTCCTCCAGATCTTCGGCCACAACAAGCTAGACAAGTAGCTGTGTTTCAAGAGTGAAGCACACCGTCATGATAGCAATGGACCAAGATGAAATTTCCATGGCTTCCTCTCAAAGACGATCTCTGACAATGCGTGCGCAGCATTGAGGAGACAACAATCACACGAAGTAAGACATTCAATTCAAAAAGATCAATTAATGTTTGCTTAAAGAAAGAAAAGACTAAAATGAATGATAGTTTTATGGAATGCAAGATCGAGCTCCACAAAGAGGTCTGTAATTACAAGACCGAAACAGAGGATGACCAGTCGTTACAACTCATTTAAACCTTAATTTCCAGAAGGGACGAGAGCAATGTTAAGTTGTTTGGTCACTTCTGACGATCTTGATGGAACAACGATCTGGAGAACCGGAACAAAAGTTTGGGGAAGGCAAATTATTGTCATGATATCGTTTGAAACCCTGTGTGTTGCTCGGAAGTCTTGCGCTGTTGTTTCTCTTCCAAGGACACTTCCTCTAATCTACATCAGGCATGGCACCCTAAAAGCTCGCTCAAACCATTTCAACGTCAAGCACATGATGCAAATCTCATAAATGACTTTGTAACTTCAGGATGGAAAAAAGATAGCAACTTGAGTGGAAATCCTAATGCTTGGAGGATCCTGATTAGATCACAGTGGGTATAGCAAATGATCTTAAGAATAAATGTACACAAAAGTTACAAAGGTTTGTATTTGTATCGAAATTTAAAATGGCATTTCAAATTCACATGAATGTTGCCCCAAAATACATGTTTGAGAACCTCAAAAATGGTCATGTACTCTCTATGTATAGTATTGAAGAGGTTCAGATACTAAAAGATGTTGGATGAAGAATCTTCAATCTGAAGGTGTATATTTTGCTAAACTTTCATACAATCTTTTTAATTTTAAACCTTAAAGGTCTGAGAAGCCACACTTTGGTTGCAACATGATGTTTTTTGTGTATTTTACATATAAGGCATAAGAATGAATGTATACTATAATTACAAAAGTTTGTATCTGTGTTGAGCCCAATCCAATGACACATGACAATTTGGATATGGAAAAATTTTGCACCTATTATATGCTTGAGAAGTTGCAAAATTGTCATGTATTCTACATGTATGGTGTCGTATTTGAGCATGATAAGGTTGAGATATTGAAATGACCTCCAAATGAAAGATGTTATATTTAATCCAAAAGTGCATGTCTTGCTAAATTTCAATACATTTTTTGTATGTTAAGAGTAAAACACGCAACCGTATTTATGGTCCTCTACTCACCTTTAAGGGTTAAGAGTAAGATATGTGATTGTTAAAAAGGTCCTCTAGAGACTGTTAATGTATCTAATTGACCTATGTTCAATAAGAAATGCTCTTCACCCGTTGCAGACAACGAATCAAAATACTAGTTCTACAGAATAAAATATCATGTGTCTGTACAGTATGTACAAATCCCGACAGACGTTCAAGGGTTAACTCCTTCAAAGTGCAAGTTGTAGCATTTCTGCCAATTTTCATGAATTGATATTGGAATCGCTGCTTTGCACGCATGGGCGGATGAGCCACGCCAGGCCGGGTCCCGCCACCTGACGACTACACTAAATATCACTTCTAATGTAGTGCCTAGTAAATGACTTGTAAATGCAATAAGTTTTACTCTTGATGCCAATTTTTACCAAGAGCACAACTCTCTATAGTATTCAAATAAAAGGATCATTATAAACATAGTTGGTAAAAATATTCACTTAAAAGAAAAACTTGAAGCATTTACAAGTCATTTTCTGGGCGCTACACTAAAAGTGATAGTTAACTTGAAGCATTTACAAGTCATTTTCTGGGCGCTACACTAAAAGTGATAGTTAGTGTAGTCCATGGCGGACTGATTTGCACGTACATCCCCAATTGACACAACGATCCGGGAGAAGTTTCCTGATGAGTTAGTACGGAGTGCGACATGTGATGCTGCTGCTCTGTTGCCGCCCTCCTGCCCCTTCCTTTGGAGCGATTCATAAAGATCTCTTCATCACAGGTCTTAGTTGCGGTCTCAGTTGCAATTCAGTCTTGCTTGATGTTTAATGCTGCTACTTCAGTTGTTTGCTGTCTGCGTTGGGGTCTTTCACTTCCACCCCGGATGTGTGCATGCTGCAGATACCAAAGCCATCGGTTGACTATTCCACTCAGAGATGGATGCCTTAGCGTGGACCAAGATGTCCTCATCACGCATTTTGGTAAGAACTAGCCTTCCTTCTGAGGACTCTTGCCTATCTTCTGAGTGGAGTTGTAATTGATATTTGCCGAATATTTCACTTTTTACTGCTATTTTTTCCACTCTAAACAGATCAATAGAAGAGCTTGGTGGTCTCATCAAGGGAAAGAAAAGCTTGGTGGTCTTTATACCTAAGTCAAAGTAGGTATAGCTTGCTTTGAGAATGAAGAGAGATTTGCATGATGAGCTATCTTTGTCTTTGAGAGTGAAGAGAGAGTCTGCATGATTATTAGGTTTCTCTTTCTTTTCATTATACACTCATCCCTCCCATAAGTTATACCTCTCATACGTTATAATTCCGCTAACTTATAACCTTAGCTAACTTTAACTTCAACTAATTTATAAGCACTGTTAGTGTAAAAACCTCCACTAAATTATACCTCCTCTAAGTTACATTGCTAGTTAGGGTTTGTGTAATTTGTGGATTTGTGAATTTGTGGATTTATGGGTTTTAGGGTTTGTGGACTGAGGGTTTGTGGGTTTGTGAATCTATGGGTTTTGGGTTTGTGGGATTTGTAGGTGTAAATTTGTGAATTTTATGGTTTGTTTGTATGAATTTGCGGATTTTAGGATTCGTAGGTTTGTGAATTTGTGGGTGTTAGGGTTTGTAGGTGGCAAGTAAAATCTAATGGAACTTACCAAACCTCCACTAAAATCTCAACTAACTTTATCTTCTACAAAGTTCTTACTACCTCCATCCACCAGTGCTAGATTTGGCCATAACTTATGGGAGGGATGAGTGCATTACTCTTTCCTCACTCTAAATAATTACCAGATCAATAGAAGAGCTTGGTGGTATTATTCTTCAATCCAGTTATGAGAGGAAGACTAGATTGGTGGTGTCTAAATTGAAGTCAAATTACTCTTTGAGATTCCATGATGATACTAGTCATCTTCCTCACCTTCAAGGTGAAATTAGTTTTGATTGAGAACTATTTAAAGCTGTTTTTGATTCAAATCAAATCGGAAAAAGAAGGGTTATGGTATTCAAACTTTGGGTAGAATTTACAAGTAACTCTAGTGATGAATGTTTTATCCAGACTGGTATTGTACGCTAGGTCAGTTTTGGTAGGCAAGTGCCGAAGCATTTTAATTTTTTTATCACATATGGTTCGACACAATGGATGACATATGTATTGCACAAGTATCACCTAGATCTTGCACGGGTGTCACCTTGGTATTACATTGGTATCGCCTAGCCAAATCTCTTGAAATTTCCAAAATTTTGGATAAGTCCCCATTTTGAATTAATTATGTACGAAACTGACCATAGCATAGGGTAGTAGGTCTAACTCTACTTTCTGTCGTTGCAAACACTCTCTATTCCTGATTCGATCATAAAAGCCTTGGACATCACGGACGAGGTGATTCTCTTTAGTCAAGATATGCGAATCAACTTGCACCAATGCAAGCGGCTAGTGGATTTCTACAAGAGAGCACGTCCGTATCTAAAAGAACTACAGAGGTCTAGAATTCCTGCAGGGAAACACCTGTATCACGATGTGGTAGATGCTTTGGATGATGGACGATGTTTGATTGCTGGCTGTAGGGAATGGAATTGGATGTGTACCCTGCGACTCAAACTCAATCAAGATGTCTTTGCCAGAACTCATGTGAAGTTGGAAGACTCATTTCGGGTCATTTGCGAAAGCATTGAAGCGGGTGTTTCAAAGGATTATCATACTCACCATGACGGATTGTATCTTCTTCTCGAGTTCGACACCTTGGCTCCACTATATTTTCTCGATGACAAGTACCGAGCGACTCTGTTCAGAAGAGATGCACAAATGGACAGGGAGCACTTGTTAGAATTCATACCGGGATCAAGCCTAGATAAATATATGATAGAGCGGATAGAGTCCATGACAATAACGACCGATATATTGAGAGCGGTTGTGAGCAGAGAGCAAGAGGTGGTGGAAGAGGCACTCTTGAAAAATAAGGAAGCAAAGGTAGTGTTGATTAAGACTCTCGTCGAGGGAAACAAGGAAAAGGAGGCAGTGATCAAAATTAAAGAGCTCGACCTTGGAAAGAAGGAAGCGAAGGGACGGTTGAGGAAGATTGACTTGTTGTATAAATCAGAGAGGTTAAGAAGAGAAGAGATGGAACAGAGACTGAAAAAGATGCTAGAGGAGCTCTTGCAAAACAACAACAGAGAGAAGGATGCGTTGGCTGCGCTGAAAAAGCTTCAAAGAGAGCAGAAAGATGAAGAGCTGAAAGCTGCGCCGCCATCTTCCACAGGAATAGACCTACTACAGGATTTCAAGATTCAGTCCTCAGAAATTCAGATTGGAGACAGAATCGGATCAGGAGGCTTTGCGACAATTCATAAATGCCAGTGGCAGAATCGCGACTATGCACTGAAGATGTTCAAAGCTACTGATGTGGAGGAGTTACGAAAAGAGGTGCAGAACCTTGTCTTACTTCCTCGACATCCCAATGTCGTGCTCCTGGTGGGATTCAGCATCAAGAAGACTGATGGAAGCCCCATGCTTCCCATGGAGCTCCTGGATGGCGACTTGCATACTCTGGTATGCGAAGGAAAACTACCAGTCGAGAAGAAGAAACAGGGACTTATAAACAGAATGTCCCGGCTCTTTGGCAGAGATAAGTCTGGTCTCTCAACCTCCATCAAAATTGACTTCATCTATCAAATAGTCCAAGGAATGCTATTCCTGCACAAAAGGAAAGTGTTCCATGGGGTTCTCAAGGCCAAGAATGTATTGGTCAAACAGCGTCCAGGCGATAGTATACAGCTGAAGATCACTGATTTTGGCCTCTCAGAGAGACTGGTGTTAGAACCTCGAACCCGGAACAAGGGAGACTCAGATGAAGACTTCGATTGTTCTTCATCTTCTGATCATTCTTCGTTGGGCGTTCGTGAGATTATAGAAGAAGGGAATGTCAAGCGGGTGGTGGATGGCAATGTCGGAACCGTCAGATGGATGGCTCCCGAGGTTTATGGCATTTCAGGCACTACAGAGATGAAGCCGTTTTCGATGAAGGCCGATATCTACAGCTTCGCTATGACCTGCGTGGAAATCTTGACAGGACAACATCCTTTCCCTCACATCAAATATCCAAGATATGTCAAGCAGCATGTGAAAAGAGGTGGGACACCGGACCTCTCACGATTGAAGAATGATATTCCAGAGGCACTCCTGCACCTTGTCAAGAGATGTTGGCATGCCGATCCATCAAGGAGACCAGATTTCTTAGACATCTACTCTAGTATGCAGAAGCTCAAGAAGGCATTCCCAATCAAGTAGAGAATGCAGGCACTAATTTAGATCAAAAGTGCAGGATGCTAATACCAAAGCTGCCTCTGAAAGGCTCCACGTCCTTCTTGAGGAGCTTGTCAAATTGTACAAAGCTGCCTCTCAGAGGTTGTATTGAGAGCAATCAAGATTGCAGACACTTTCCGCTCAATTTCAAGAAGCCACACAATTTCTACTGGCGGAAATGAAATGTTGAAGTACAGAGCTTGCGTAGAAAAGTTCTTCACACTACGAGGCAAAGTGCACAATCGTACATTCAAATTGGAGTAAAGTTCTGCAAACGACGACGGAACTCTCACCTCTGGAAAACAAGTGCCTCCGCCATCTTCACAAGAAGGAAACATGGTCAAAGACTCTCTGCCCACAGCTCGCATCGGGCTCCTCCAGCGCTCCATCACCGACATGGATGCATCTCTCTTCTCTCAAACTCCTGTTTCTAAAGGAAAGCACAAACGCAGACTTCTTGACCTAAAATGATGAAAACGTTCTGAGGCCAACCCTTGATATCACACGGTATCACCCTAGTATCACCCGAGTATCACCTGTCGGTAATAGTCGCAGCGGAAATATAGCGCACAACAATCCATCTGGTCTGCGTTGTTGATATTGCCGTCCTTGGAGTTCAGATTCAGGCATTTAGAAACTGTAAATTTTGTAGGCTCATACCGTAGCGCAGTGAGACGACCGGTGTTTCGGAAGTCGAGGTTGGTCGCGAGCACGGAGCGGTCGCCATGCCGAAGCGCGGTACGTTACGCTACCTCTCCCTACCGCATCGTGATCTGACCGCAAACATGTCTCGGAAGCGGTTGTAGAATCTCGGGAAAGCTTGGATTGCTTCTTTAGGCAGTGTGCGGTCTGTGATGCTTCCTCGTCATGCTACATCTGAACTTGAACGCAAGTATCATGTCTAGACAGTGGCCACGATATGTCGGTGTGCGAGGTGTAGTTAGGGATTCATCTTGGGTGCATGTTCGACTGTGCTGTTTGTGATGGCGTTTCTTCCTCGCGCATCGTAACCTGACCGGAATCATATCTGGGAAGTCGGATGAGATGGTTCAGTCTACTGCTTGATTGCTTTGGTTTGGAGTGGTTTTGAGTCTTATCTTGGAAGGTTATCTGAATGATGGCCATGTAGAAGCGAATTGGCTGAAGAGAATAGAGAATACTGGAGTCAATCTAGATGGCTTTGCCAGAATTCATGTGAAGGTGGAAGACTCCTTTCGGGTCATTGACAGGTCTAGGATCACATCAGTGGAGCTTTGGTCTAGATGAGACACAAGGCGGTGGTGGAAGCAGGGGCAGTCTGCAGCAACAAGAGGTGCAAGCTGCAGGTGAGGAATTAGCTGCTCCGACGGTTCCTCCGTTCAAAGGGAAGTACCGCGGACTGCGTCTGGGGCCGTATGGCAACTGGAAGGCGGAGATACGCGATCCGCATAGTCGTTCGACATTGTGGGTCGGCACCTACGATACAGCTGGAAAAGCAGCCCTGGCTTATGACGATGGTAGGCTCACTTCATCATGCCACTTGTCTCATCAAACCCTGGTATATTATCATGTGAATCATGCATCCTGTGGTATGTGGGATGCTACATGCAGTATATATCTAGGTCTTGGTGACCTCGCTAGTCGCGCTACCACAAACGAACTCTAGCCCAAATGAAGCTGTTGTTCTTCACACTCTAAATGTGACTCCTTTATGTCATGCACAAGTTTTTTACACCATTTTCCAGACTTCACCAGAAAGGGTCAAATTTAGAGTGTCGAGAACAGGCCCATAGAGCAGGCAAAAAGGCTAGTGTTTTCTCTTGGTATGTAGGATAAGTAATGGTCATGTGTTTTCGAGTTATCCTAGAAGTCTAAAATGCAAGGCTGGCGTGTAACCCTGCCAGGGGAAGAGTTTTTAGCCCAACAAAGTGGACTGTGAAGTCTAAAACGCCTATGCTGTCAAATTTCACAGAATCAGACCTGCTACAGGATTTCAAGATTCAATCATCGGAAATTCAGATTGGAGACAGAATCGGATCAGGAGGCTTTGCAACAATTCATAAGTGCCAGTGGCAGGATTGCAACTATGCACTGAAGATGTTCAAAGCTACTGATGTGGAGGAGTTACGAAAAGAGGTGCAGAACCTTGTCTTACTTCCTCGACATCCCAATGTCGTGCTCCTGGTGGGATTCAGCATCCAGAAAACTAATGGAAGCCCCATGCTTCTCATGGAGCTCCTGGATGGCGACTTGCATAGTCTGGTCTGTGAAGGAAAACTACCAGTCGAAACTAGGAAGAAGAAGCGCAGACTTACAAATATGATCCCCCTGTTCTTTGGCAGAGACAAGTTTGATCTCTCAACCCCCATCAAAATCGACTTCATCTATCAGATAGCCAAAGGGATGCTATTCCTGCACAATAGGAAAGTGTTCCATGGAGATCTCAAGGCCAAGAATGTGTTGTTCAAACAGCGTCCAGGCGATAGTATACAGCTGAAGATCACTGATTTTGGCCTCTCAGAGAAATTAATGTTGAAACGGGAAACCTCGAACAAGAGCGGCTCACATGAAGACTTCGATTGTTCTTCATTTTCCGATCATTCTTCGCTTGGTGTTCGCGAGATTAGAGAAGAAGGGAATGTCAAGCGGGTGGTGGTTGGCAATGTTGGAACCGTCAGATGGATGGCTCCGGAGGTTTACAGTGAGCCAGGCACTATCCAGATGAGGCCGTTTTCGATGAAGGCCGATATCTACAGCTTCGCTATGACCTGTGTTGAAATCTTGACAGGACAACATCCTTTCCCTCGCCTCAAATTTACAGCAGATGTGAGGGTGCATGTCAAACTTGGCGAGAGACCGGACCTCTCAACATTGAAGAATGATATTCCAGAGGCACTCCTGCACCTTGTCAAGAGATGTTGGCAAGATATTCCCTCACGTAGACCAGATTTCTCAGAAATATACTCCAGTATGCAGGAGCTTAAGAAAGCATATCCGATGAATTAGAGAATGCAGGCACTAGATTAGGGTAGGAGAATAGAATGAAAATATCAAATCTGCCTCCCATGAAAGGTTCTATTGAAAGCTTTCAAGAGGAGTCAAATTGTACAAAGCTGCCGCTCAATTCAAGGAGCCACACAATTTCAACTTGCGGAAATGAAATGTTTGACAAACATGAGATTGCTTAGAAAGTTACTTACTACTGCGAGGCTCAAGAAGGAAGCACTGTCGACGACTCGCTGCTCACAGCTCGCATCGCGCTCCACCAGCGCTCCATCTTCGTCTCTCTTCTCTCAAACTCCTGTTTCCAAAACGAAGCGCAAGCGTAAACTACTCAACCTCACAAACAGCCTAAATGCTAACATCGTTCCTGTGACAGCTGAACCCTGTTATCACAAGGGTATCTCACGTCAGTACTACCCGAGTATCATTCGGCGGCACCAGGTAGTGTTACCCTAGTATTACAAGAGTTGTGACTAGTATCACCCTAGTATTACCCCAGTATCATCATCTCTCCTGTGTGGGGAAAACAATCTATCGCCTGCAACAATCTGCCTGCTCTGCGTTGTTGATGTTATCTTCCTTTGACGGAGCTAGAATCGCAGCGCGTTTGTCTATCGAGTCGTGTAGTGCAAGCAGCGATGGAGTTTTAGGGTTTCACCTTCAGTGTTCTGTTTGAATATGGCGTACAGTGAAGAATCCTGACGAGTTTTGCAGCTCGAGGACGCCAGGGTTTTTTATTTTGGGATTTTTAGGGTTTCAGGCGCAGCGTTGAAGGAGCGAATTCTCCTCGACGATGGGGCATGGTGAGAAATCCTGAGTGTTTTCAGACTCTCAGTGACGAGAGTTTTGGTGGGTTTTGCGGATTTTGGTGGATTTACAAGCTATTCATCATGGGCGCGAACTGGAAGCGGTTTCGCAAGCGCAGCGCGCCGGAGTCGGAGAACCAATCTGAGGAAGATGAGGAAATCAGGTGCGGAACCGGCTCGTTAGGGTTTCGTTGTCGAGGTTTAGGCTTGGAGCTTTTTGTTGAAGTGGTTTTTGTTGCGTAGGTCGACGTTGGAGGAGGTGAGGTTTCTGCAGAAGCAGAGGGAGCGGAGAGCAGGGATTGTGGCGAACCAGGTCGCGTAGCCCGAGGGAGGAGCGGATGCTAAAGCGGCAGAGAAGGGCGAGGGCGAGGGCGACAAGGAGGAACTTGTGCTGCAGGACACCTTCGCTCAAGAGACCGCTGTCACCGTTGAAGACCCTAACATGTGAGTGCAATCCATCTTTCTGCTGATCAAGGTGCTGTGAGATATGTTTTTCATGTAACACATTGAATATATGTTGAGCAGGAGATGGGTGTGACCGTTGAAAACCCTAATATGTGAGTGCAAGACATCTTTCAGGTGCTGTGAGATATGACATATGTCACCTGAATTGTGACAGGTTGAAATATATCGAGCAAGAGATGGCTAAGAAGAGGGGAAGGGAGCTCCGTGTCGTCGAAGAAGAAGAAGTGAAAGCCCCGGAAGATGATCTCTATATCACACCTGAGCATCTCAAGGTACGTTTTTTCATAGAAATGTTAGCTCGGGTTTGTCTTCCAGTTCCAAAGAGTGCATTGGCCTTTGGTTGGGCAAAGTATTCTGAATTTTTTGAAACTCAGAAGCAAACGTTGTGTTTGTGGCATGTTTGGATTGGTCAGGTCAGAAGAAGAAACGGGGAGGAGAGTTCTACACAGTGGACGACTGGAATTGCTGAAGTGCAACTGCCTATAGAGTGGGTTACTATAACCTAATCTTGTATGTCAAGATGCTCTAGCGAGGATCTACTAACGGTACTCTTACTTTAGGTACAAGCTCAAGAACATTGAAGAAACCGAAGCTGCAAAGAAGCAGCTGCAAGACAAGCGTCCGTTTGTAGGGCGTGGCAGGGCCCAGTCCAGCATTCCAGCCAGCTACAGCGCGGATCACTTCCAACGAGGACGCGAGTACGCCGAGAAACTTCGCAGTGGTACGTGACGACGAACGCATATAGATCAGTCACCTAAAGTTTCAATAAGACACCGGTCTTTTGATTTGTACTACTCCTCTTCCTCCTATTTGATCAACGGAAGAGCTTGGTGGTCTCTAAACTCTAGTGTTATTCGCCTCTGAGAATGAGGAAGGATGAGTCTTAGCCGCCTTTTCACTCTTTGCTTACCTTTATTCTTCAGTTTAGACAATTTCTAACGTCCCGTTTTGGCAACAGAGCATCCGGAGGGTTTTAAGAGCAAAGGCGGAGGCGAAGGAGGGGGGCGGAAACCGATCGATACCTCTAGCGAGACACTCGAGGTGGGGAATAGGAGGCAAGCTGCCACTGATGAGATTATGCTGGAGCGTTTTAGGAAGAGAGAAAGAAATCGGCTGATGAGACGGTGACCGGACCAGTCTTCGCCTCTTGTTGAATTCGGAACACAGAACATGTTTCGAATCATGTATCGAGAGGAACTTTTTGTATTGTACAGAGGCTTTGTCTCCAGGATTGACAGAGTATTTGCTTATTGTTGAATTGGGAATTCAAAACTTGTACTACGTTACCTTTCAGGATTCGTTGACCCAGTGCTTCTGTAGTGTTTCAGACGCTTTGAATGCATGATTGACAGAAATTTGGTAGCTATGGACTCAGACAGGAGTGTCCTCTCTTCTCATGAAAGGCCAGGTACGTACACATTCTTCAATTGAAGCATTTTACTATTAGTGCGTCCGCTTTACAAAAACTATACTCCGTCAAAAAGTGGAGGAGGTAATGTCAGACCTCCATTGTAACTATCACAGCCGTAATTCATGTAATCTAATGTACATCTTTACATAGTGAGCTACAAAATATTCTCACGACACAGACTTCAACCTGGAAAACATCGCAATGCCGTCCTTGAACATGGGCCGCGGGCCATGATGATGCGACTTACTCCTATCGAAGTTGATCGTGACATGATCTCCGTTCTCAGCTGCGCTGATTAGAGGAGTATCCTCGCTCTCACTGATCTCCTCCAAGATCAATTCACGCTCCAGTTTCTTGACGTGATTTGCCATCCCGAGCACCAGAGCCTCGTCATGCGCGATCTCGAGGCCCTTCACCGCCGCGGCAATGCCGCTGCAGATCGAGTCCAGCGCCAGCACCCAGAACGGCTCCTCAATCAAGACGCCCACCTGCTCGATGTAGAACAACGCCTCGCTACTCAAGCACGTCGCTGGCACTGTCAACCACTTGCACGTCGCCCAGAGACCGTAGGGAAGTGTCAAATGCCACAAGATGAGCATCCTGGAAGTCAGTCTTGTGTACGCGACTGGAATGGGCGTCTTGAAGATGCGCTCGCACGCGCCGACGTTGTCGTGGAACTGGGTCAAGTTGAGGTCCATGGTGGTGCGCTCAAAGTTAGGGAGCTGGCTGGTAGATGAGATCCGAGATGACCTGCAGGACGACGTAGATGGGGCGGTTCGGCGCTCTGGCGATGGTGTCGATCTCGTGGAGCTCCAGCGGCACGTCGCGGAGCTCCTGCTCCGCGACCTCCGACTGCTGTACCGTGAGGTGGTGCTTGTAGAACGGGTACACCTTGATGTACTTGAGGATGATGCGGAGCCTGGACGCGTCCTCCGGCGCGCGGATCCACGTGAGGCACTGGCACGCGAGGTCGCGGCACCGGTTCACGTTCGACCCCCACACCTTCCGCGCCTCGTCGAAGCGCTGGTAGGAAGAGTTCGTTCGGAAGACGAGCAGGAAGGCGATCAGGTTGAAGGGCGTGATGGAGATCTGCAGCATGGGCATCCAGCGCGGGAAGTGGCTGTGCATCACGCCGAAGTTGATCATGGTCACGAAGAGCGCCGACGGCGTCGACATCAGCACTAAAACTCCTAGTGCTGGATATAACTTTCACAAACATATATATTTATAATTTAATCACATATTATATGAATTTACATAACGTATTATATCTAATTATAATATATAATTTATGGTGGTGTTTATTTATTATGTATTTATATGTGGATACCCATTATGGAATATATTATATTTATAATCATATGGATTGTGGTTCTAATTCGGCAGTGACAGAATTGATTTGAAATCACGAGGAGGTAATCAAAAACGGACAGATTATTATATCTAGGAGGAAAAAATGATGGACAAATTCCATCACCTTAAATTCAAGGTGGTACACCCTGTGATTAAGCGCCACTAACTTATCAGGAACAGCATGGGCTAATGAATGGTGCCTTGTTCTTTTCTCTTGATCACATTAATGAGGGGTCTGCTCACTCATGTGATCACACAAATGGCCATTTAATTGTGAGGAGATATTTGGTGTGGTTTTTTTGGTGCGGGAAGATATTTGGTGCGATGCCAAACTTCATATCTGTTTGTATGGGAATTCAAGTTTTTGCCCACCAGTCAATGCATGTTTATCAGTCATGTTCAATGAAAAGTGGTCACATTTACATGAAGGAAGCTTCAGAGTCTCAAATTTGGATCATCCTCTGACACATCCAGAGTAAAAAAGAACCCAGATTCTAGATGGAAGAAGGAACTTTGCAAAACTCTCAACTTCACTCATGGTTGATAGATCTAGTCTTCTATAACAGCAAGGAAAGTCTTACAATTGAAACTACTCCACAGTTACAAATTTATTAGGAAGTAAAATCTAAGACAAGCAAAAGGAATCTCAATTCTAAATAAAGACAAACTTTTCAATGCGAAACTCTCAATTTCACTTGTAATTGGTAGGTCTCTTTTATATATAACCACATCCGATTTTTGAGCAAAAAATGTCCTACTCATGATGCTACTTTGCTACTAATTCACATGGAAGTACTTAAAATCTCACGCGAAGAAAACAACAGTCTTGCTTCTAGATGGGAGGAGTTGTATGACACCAAACTCTCAACTTCACTCATGATAAACAGATAGATCTCCTTTGCTATGAAGAGTAAAATAGGGGACTTAAACCCTAAACCCTAATCCTACCAACTCACTGCCCAAGCTACAAACAATCATGTAGAAAAGTGCCCAATTTGAATGCACAAGTGAACTCATACCATATGATTGAGCCAACAAAAGAAGAATAGCTGCCTGGACTTTGGAGAAGTCTCTGGAATAGTGGCCGTGGTGAGGGTTTAAGAAATGTATGCTGCAGGTACATGTGCTACTCACATCTGTGTGTACAAAATGTTGTGCACAGTCCATTTGATCTCTGGCAAAGTAGGAAAATCATCTTGTAGTGAGGTTTAATCTAGTCCAAGTCACCCACTCTTCTGGTGCACAATTTGCAACATATAATTCTAGTGCCCGGATGAATTTACAAGTGTCTCAACGTCATCCTGAGCTTTCATATCCTGACGTATTAAAGATGGCCGTATCTTCTAAAGGAAGCAAGTTGGAATAATATGTTTGTTTGTTCTACCATTGAGCCTATGTCTAATTGTTGAGTCACTCCAAAAGTGTTGCTCTTAGTCAGGAATGGTCACTCTTTTTTCTTGCTTTTTGTGATGTTTTGCAATGTTTTGCAGGGATACAAGTGAATGCAGGTCAATGTTAATCCTTGTTGCAAAACTTGGCATCATGTGCTGTTGCCACATCTGTACATTAGAAGTAGCATATCTTCTCTCCCATGTGCTATAATGAGTTGGATTTATCTTCAAGACTATATTGTATATGCACTACTAGCTAACCCGTGGTCACTTTTGAGTTACTATTTCGAGTACTCTGAATAGAGGACAAAGAGATAGGTCTTCCACATTCATAGTGAGTGAAGGGTCACACAATTTGACAGGGTTGCTAGGCTTGAAATCATGTGTTGATTCATGGTGAGAGGCTTCTTCAGGTGCATCGTGCAAACCGACGCATATTTTTTGTCTTGGATTTCATCATGCTTATCTGTAAGAGCTTCTTTAAAGGACATGAATTTTGTATTAGAAAAAGACGGGCTAATGAACTTCTACTGTATTAAAATATTAGAGAAAACACTGTGATTATCACAGAGGCGATGCACTAGATGGACAAATGAGCCCTATGCAAGTGTTCGTTTTTAGGTTGCATTCTTGTGTGCTAGGAGGTGGATTGTGTGAGCATGAGAAGTACTCGGAAGGGTGAGCATATTCATGGTTTGTATTGACATAATCACGCACGTGATTATGGAAGGGACTCCGGAGCCCCACAAGCTGCCATCATTGAATTCAGCTCATGCCAGGCTGCAGGACCCATTGCCTACCACAAAACCATAAAAATAAAAAATGGGTACCCCAGTAAAACCCAGATGCACTTCACTTCATAGTAGCAATTGGACAAAAAAGAAGAGACCGAGAGATGTATGATGTTCTGTGTAGTCTATTCCTCTTGTAGAATTCCTTTTCATCCAGCTGCACATCTAAAATGGGTCTTGTAGTTTTACAATGGCTGTACTTCTAAAGCAGAGTGAATATTATTGACCACTCATGTTTATTGTTATTTTTTTACAGAACTAGTATCACTAATTTAATCCCTAATATTCTTTGGCTATCTCCCACCAAAAACACTTCAAAATGACTTATTTAAGTGAAAACAGTGAAAAAGAAGAACGAAAGTCTTTGATTCCATCTCCAAATGAAATATCTTATTGAAAACTACTAAAATTACATGTTCACCAAAAAAAATTATCACAGAAATTGAAAGATTATAGTGTTTGAAGTAAAAATAATTTTTTTCTTCCTCTTGCTTTTAAAGAATTAATAGACTTTGACTTCATTTGGTACTGAATCTTTGCATTAAAAAAGCTCTAGATTTTGTACCATTATAATATGTGTCACAATAGCTCTTTGTATACCAATTTTTAAAGGTATGAGAGAAGTGAAGCATTTTCAAAAAACTCAAAAAATGAAGAGAGGTTCAAAAATCCCCAAACCACATCATTTGTGACAAATTCATGTTAGTGTAAGGTGAAGGCCAAACAATTTTTTATAAGAGAGAGAGAGAGAACCCCCAAAAGGAGACCCTGCAAGATTAATTTTAACATTTTTTTTATTATTTTCAATAGGAGGGTCTTCAAGTTCACTTCTACATGGAGACACTTTGAAAGTTTCATAAGCTTTCACCGCACAGAATTGTAAAAAACACGCATATGAAGAGTGCAATATAGTTTTTGTCTTCCATGTGGAGATAGGATCAACGTACTTTGGCTCAAGATAATGTCATTCCTTTTCACTTATAAATTGTATAAATTTTGTGGATCCATGTTGTACCTTGTGTTAGGTCATTGCACACCAAAATTCACAAGTAATGGAGGTGTTTAGGATTTTTAAAATGGACTTGCAATGACTAGCGGAATAGAAAGTGACCCTTTAACTAAAAAAGAAATCTTATTTTTTAGATTGAAAAATAATTGTTGGGTCTAAAATCTGAACGATGGATAGAATTATTATTCCTTATTTCTATAATAGAAAAATAACAAAAGATAATGTCCCCAATTTCTATGCATTTTTTAGTAAAAATCATGACAATTGCCAAGAACCTTCTTCAATGCTACCCGTTCCAAAAAAAGCGCAATAGTCAACTCTATAGTACTACTATTTATTCCTATAGTATCATGCCCAGCTGCTCCAAACTTGAGTTTTGGAGGATTGAAGCACCATAATTGTTTCCCAAGAAGTCCAAAAAAAGAAAAAAAAATCCCCGCAAAGATAGCCTATGTTCTTATTCTCACTAATTTTTTTTAAATTATCTTCAAAATCAGATTTTTAGGAACCTCTCTGAAATCAATTTGTATCATTCACGTACAAATTGTCCTTTAGGAGTTAATCCTTAAAGGACATTTGAGAAGCCACATACGGATTGCAACATAATGTTTTTTGTGCATTTGACATACAAGGTGTGAAAATTGATGTATACAATAGTTACAAAAGTTTGTATTTGTATTGAGTCCGATCCAATGACACATGACATTTCAAATTTAGATAATTATTACACCTACTACATGTTTGAGAGGTTGCAAATTGACCTTGTATTCTACATGCATGGGGTTGAATTTGAACATGATAAGGTTTAGATATTGAAATGACCTCCAAATGAAAGTTGGTAGTTGAAGAATATTCAACCTGAAGGTCTATGTCTTGCTAAATTTTAATACATGTGTGTATTCTAAGAGTAAAAAAGTGACTATACATACCTCCCCCACATACCTTTAACCCTTTAGCACCCATTGAGATCTAAAATGGGATCCTTTAGGTGTTAAAACTCAATTTGCATGAAATCCATGAGGAATTAGATTTGTATACAATCAAGTAAACAAAGGTAAAAAATCTAGTAATAACAAATGTTTTCTTCACTTATGATATGTCAATGTGAAGCTATCGACCTAGTGCACATGTAAGCTTCTTTTATTCAAAGTACAAAAATTCTTGCAAGAATCTATTGATGGATAAAGTAGTATACCCTCCAAAGTCCACAATTTTCAATTGCAAGACACGGTAACTTTAAACACTATAATCTATTTCATCAACCGCTGGATGTTGTGCAAATTTTTCCCAAAGTTGAGGTCATGGTTTGAGTTCAATTTTGTTAGGTTGGATACTAAAATTAGGCATTATTTTTTCACAAAAGTTAGTTAAAAAAAGAAATCATCATATATCTTGGTTTTTGGAGAAACATGAACTGGGCACCAAACGGTTAAGATGGCAAGAATTTTGCCTTAGATATGATGAGAATAAGAATAGTACCCCATGTAGGTTTTACCTTCTTGCATCATCGTACAAAATTTCATGAACTGGAAATATAAATGGCAATTGTGGGAACATATGCAAGCTTTGCAAAACCCCAGTGTGGAAGTTTGAGATGAAAAAATAAATGAATTTATGGTGGATTTTACGAGGCTACCAGTGAGTCAACCAATGGTCGGAAACACCGGGAAAGCTCTGGAAAGCCTGGGGAACTGGGAAGAGAAACTTGGCCAACGTGGTCACGTCTCACATGTGTGTTTGGGGTTTTGGGTACATGGGAATAAGCATGACATCACTCATCAGGCAGTACTTGGCAACTGCCATTGCAAGCCCCCAATCAGTTAAAGACTCTGTTCCTTTTTGGCATGATCATATCGCCTAGCCACTACCGTAGCTCCACGATAGTCATGAGTTCAACTCATATTTCTTTAGAGCTTGTTGGACGTGTTCAATATCGTGTTCAGTCAACCTCTGCTCTTACGGGCTTGGTGTGGATTTGGCTAGCTACCCCATCCAACAATTTTGTGATGTGCTTTTGTCACACCCCTACAAACTTATCCCATTTCCAACCCAGGAGTGCTATTTTTCTGGGAATTTGGGCTCAGTGCTACTTGGCCACACTTTTATTTACTGTGAAGCCAGAAATTGGACAAATTTTAGCCAAACCAACAAGTTTCAAAAATTACAAGAGCCATCTCCCTCAATATGGCAAGGAGTAATTACTGCTGCAACCATATTTGGTTGTGTTGTACTATAACTTACAATTATCCCAAGCTTCTGCGTAGAACATTGAAGGGAAAGATCTCTTACTCTATCTACTTTATGATACTTGTATGGGATGTTACAGTATCATGTTATCTGGTGGATTTAATTTAGTATGTTATTGTGTTGTTTGAGGGATTTGATCGGCTATGGACTGCTATCATGTTATCCGACCTTTGAAGTTTCCACACAGAAATAGGCTTTTGCCAGAAGTGGCACCCATACCTGCTCATCCTCTTGCCATGTGAAAGTGTGGTCATGGAGGAAAGGATCCACTTTTGCTTTGCCACTAGTAAATTCTGCACATGGTAGGGTTCTTGCTCCAAGTGCCTTCGAAATGGGCTCATCGGAGGTGGATGGATCCTTACTCGCCTCTTGAACATGGAATTTTAGCGGCATAAATCTCATCTCCTGGTGTAGACCTTGAGTTTGGTGAGATATTTGGTGAGATATGCGAAAGGCCTTGGTGAGTGATACAGCATGTCAAATTATAAACTTTTGGTTTGAAAAGGCTTTTGAAACTCGGGTGCAGTGCTAGTATAAATTTGCAGAAGTTGAGTTTTATACATGCCTATTGGAGGTAGTAGGAGCTGCAACATTGTACTTGCTAAAAATAGAAATGTACCCTTCAAAGACACCACATCAAATTCATGAACACGTATTGTGTGACATGTTTGAAGAACTCAAATGAAAACTACTCTCCGACCAGAAGTTAAGAGCCTCAAGGTTCTACCAACCAAATTGCAAGGAAATCACAATAAAGAGTCAATTCTGAACCGATTTGGAAAGTTTGCACCCTCTTTAAATCACAGATATGGGGATATGTTTGGATCTAAGGTTTGGTGGTATTACAAAAGGTGACATAAAGGAGAAGAGTGGATGTGGTTGCAATAGTTTTCAACTAAAATCGGACTCGAGAAAAAGTAACATTCAAAATATAAGTATGAATCCAATTAATTTTGTAAAAGCTCAAATGCTTGTTAATATAAGATGCATGCAAAATTGCAGCAGAATCAATAAGAAGCAATATTTGTCATCAAAATCGTGCCATGCGTGCATATCCTTGGATGTACATTTCACTACTCTCATTTGTTGTTTCTCTTTTTGGTCAATCAAATGCAACAGCAGGAAAGGGCTCCCATTCTAAAGTACACAAGTTTCCATAGGGTGCATATTCTGTTGCACTTTTTCTTTGGGGTGCTTATTGAGAGTGGGGGTTGTAGGAGTACAAAGTCCGAGAGGGGGGGGGCACTGTACTAAGTTCGTTGTACTGACCGGGTTTGGTGTTGCATGCCTCCAATCCCCCTTTTCATAGCTTCTTATTATGTTTTGGTACCTACTTTACAGCTAGACGTCCATTTATTATCTGGCATGGCATGCACAAAAGTACACGTGGCAGTCCACGTGGTACCAAATGCAACCTCTGATTCTGCCCCCAAAATTTATCCTCATCAAACTTAGATCCTCGTGAGTTCTAACCTTTTACTCGCATGATATTTAGCTGCCTTCGGGAATCTTGGGCATGGTTGGGTTGTTCCCATGATTCTATTTCAACTGTAGATCATTAACCCTTTTAGGCTAATGAGCTTTTTTGGCTTCTGAGGATCTACGAGTGTTCTAGATCATGCAGAATGACATCTACGTAGAAGGTACACTTCAGCACAAAAAATCTACGAACTCATTTCACGGAAATCATTGTAGCTCACCAATGCTTGCACCAATTGCCGTGGTAATGGTCTCAATAGATGCCCATCTTCCTCCACCTCTAAGCCATGGTCTATTTTTTCCTTTAAAAGTGGCTCATAGCGCTTTCTATGAAGGTTCTCGTGCCAAAACGACCCATGCATGGTCGATTGGCCTGAACCCCTAAGGACCAAGTGTCAAAAATGGGCTTTTTGAAAGTTTGGTCACGTTCCTATGGTGTCAATTTCCAACATTCCACTTTGAAATCTTTACTGTAGAAGGACATTACTAAGACCTCAACGGGAGAACAATTTTTTCCTAAATCCGGCATATAATGAAAAAGTAATAGGATTTTGAATTACAAATGGGGAGAGCGGGCACTTCGGGCACCTCTAAAAACTTTTGCTAGGACACTTTATTAAATGTGAGATTTTCACTACCAGCAAGTAATATTTTTTCCCTTCATAATGTCAAAAAAAAGTTCTTGTCTTTAGTGAAAAATAGCATATTAACCCAAGTCAAACATTTTCACACATTGTCAAGCAAGGTACCAAAAAAACTTCTCCTTTCCACATAAAACTTAGAGATTTTCATATTTTTTACTTTTTTTTCCCACAACAATACGCAATGTAAATCTTCTTATTGACCATTCGGATTATCAATCTAAAACATACTAATTTCACAAAAATTTAAAACGCGAATTGGCAATTTTTGAACCTCTACTCCTAGCACGGTTGTTTTGAATATGCTACACCCCTCCTCTACCTCTAAAATTTGGTGTATAAGGAACTAATATAATGCCTAAGACAATTGATATGGATTTGGACCTTGTGTAGTGCAAAAATTTGACACCAAGTGAAGTCAAAGTCTACTGATCGGTTGAACGCAAGGAAGAAAATGAACCATTTGTTTGACTTTAAACAACATAATCTTTCAATCTGAGGGGTCAAAGTTTAGGAATTTTTTTGAGTATGTTATTGAATAAGTCTTATTTGAGATCCTACCGTCAAAAATAGAAATCAAATTTTTTGTTTCCTTCTTTACTCATTGAACTAAAATCCAGCTATTTTGAAGTGTTTTTGGTGTGAAACTGTCACAGTACCTTAGGGGTTAAAGGGTTAAAGGGTTAATAGCTACAATTTAGCACATGAAGAAGGAATGGAGTCTACACTTTACTGTGAATCTTGGATAGAATCCTTTTGAATTTTCCCTCTTTTTTTATTGTTTGTTCCTCCATTGTTGCTTTGTTTGGACCACA
This sequence comes from Bryoerythrophyllum caledonicum, assembly GCA_963971425.1. NCBI lineage: Eukaryota > Viridiplantae > Streptophyta > Bryopsida > Pottiales > Pottiaceae > Bryoerythrophyllum > Bryoerythrophyllum caledonicum. The sequence goes on from OZ020522.1 coordinate 26,084,616, forward strand.
GTTCAACCGATGGTTAATCCCCAAAGGACCAAGACTATATTTCACCAAAACCACCTCAAAACTATATCTCTAAGATGAGACGTTGCAAGACTAATTTAAACAACTTTTTACTATTTTTAATAAAAGGATCTTTAAATCACTATTACAAGGATACCCTTGAAATTTTTTGTAAACTTTGACGACGCGGATTGTAAGACACATGCATTTAAAGAGTGCCATGTAGTTTTTTTCTTCCCTGCGCAAATAGGATCATAGTACTTTGACTCCAAATAACGACATATTTTTACACTACACATTGCACAATATTTTATAGATCCATGTTCTACCTTCTGCTAGGTCATTGAATGCCAAAAATCACAAGTGATGGAGGTGTTAAGGGTTAGGGTTTAGGGTTTAGGGTTAGGATAAGAAATATGTACTATATGAATTATTATCATCTTAAGAGGCATGCTTAAAACTTGGGAGGAATTAGCTTGACATGGCTCAACCTCATGAGATCAACGTTTTTTTTATTGGCAAATTTTCGCCAGAAACTTACTTGATAAATGACATGGCAATTTTGACATATTCAAAATAAATGGTTTTGGGGTTCCTAGGTGCCATTCACGATTTAGGGTTGAAAGGATGTTAGCATGTCTCCCGCTGTAGTGGCACTGCTTGTCGCCGTTGCGCGCCGCCCGTGTCGCGTCTCAATAGCATGTTTCCCTCCTTCTCTTGTCCAACGCGCGCCACACCCTACATATTCTTGCGCGCCCATTGCCAACAATAAGGCACCCAAGATTAGAACCAGGTTGCCAATCGAAGCACTTCGTTGTTCCAGAGTTTGCCATAAGCGAGACAATCCCTGAGTTTCTGTCGCCAAGTGAATCTGTTGTGAATGCCGTGATGGCGCGCGTTGGAGCATTGTTGTGAATACTATGACGGCGGTGATGGCAGCAGGTGTGGCGCGCATTGGACAAGAGCAGCGAAGGAGCCTCGCTGCCGGCAGCAAGACAGTGTCACGAATCGTGGGCTTTCGTGATAGCGGTGTTTGTGGCACCATCGTCATGATAAATCTCTTCGCAACTAGGGATTTCCAAACCTTGGTCTTTTTTTTCTCAAATTGCATGTTCTAGTTATGTTTAGGATTTACGCATGGCTCTCAAGTTGCAGTCTTTTTTGTTTAAATTCTAGTATGATGGAAGAGTGCCGGGAGATAGTTTGGAGACTATGGTAGAAGGCTTAGAGGGTGTTCGGGTGTGCAGCGAGGGTTCAGAGACTGCTGAGGCGGAGGAGGTTGCTTCTGCAAACCGCGTGATTATTCTCACGAAGAAGGCTAAACCATCCGCTAGTTCAGACTCTGATGTGTAGATTCTTGATGCAACCATCGGGAGTCCTATGATCGAGGCCGCGCGGCAAAGCTATGAACACAATTGCCACTTTCAAGATAGCTGGGTTGCACGCCTACCGTGGGCGGAGTCGGTGTTGGGCCGTGACGGGCATGTCTGCCAAGTGCGATGCAAGGTTTGCTCGGAGGTGGAGGGCTGGAAGAAGCTTCTTGTGCCGAAGCTTGACTCCCTTTGGAAGCATGCTGAAAAGAGGAAGGCACTCATCGATTTCGGAAAAATCAAGAAAGGAGATCACTACTTCTTGGCAATCTGCCAGCACGTAAAAAATGAGCGCATTTTGTTTTGTAAGAGGAGGTACGGAGACTGTCGCCCAACAAGTGATTGAAGGAGCTACTCGTGAAAAGAAAAAGAAGTTGGTACAATTTTAGGTTTTGTTTTGGCTTCTCAGCCAGGGACGACCAATGACGGACTTTGAGTCGTCTTGCGTGTTGTTGCAGCAGCTGGCCGTGCCTGACTGCCCTCACAAGCATTGGAGCACAACTGCAGGATGGGACATGGCGGACAGTATGACATAAGTACTTTCTGAGCACACAAAAAAAAACCATACGTGAGGCTTCCTTCTTTTCGGTTTCAGCAGACGAGGTAACCATTATCGACCATGAGAGTTGGCTCTCCGTTCATATGTATGTGGTGATTGGATTTACAAGATGCAGCATGTTATTGACATTACAACGTCTAGTTCAAGGGAATTGTGCTCATGCTGTGAAGGAAGCTATTGTGTCTAATTTAACTTACCATGGAGGGCTGGATGTAAAAGAAATAGCAGAGACATTTGTGTGCTTTGGCGCAAATGGTGTTTCCATTTTCCAGGGGTCTAGATCTGGCGTGACGACGCAGTTGAAGGAGCAGATCGCTCCTTTCATGGTGGGGGTGCATTGCATGGCGCATCGCACCAATTTGGCAATGGAGTCACTCTCCAATCTGCCAATTGTAGCTAAACTTGAATCGCTTTGTCAAGCCATGTACGCGTACTTCAGTTCCAGTCCAAAGAAGCACCATAATTTTCAGAAACTTGCTAACATTGTGGACACAGAGGGTTTGAGAATGCTCAAAAACGTGAAGACACGTTGGATATCACTTCTTGAGCCACTTAGACGAGTGATGAAAAAATACAGAACCCTGATAGTGAAGATGTGCGAAGATGCGGCATCGAAAGAGCCTGCCCTGACAACAAAGTAGGCAGCCGCCAGGGAGTCTGCGAAACTGAATTGTGACTTATTGTGTGATGTCTCATCTTTGTTTGTTATACCATGCATCATGCCATCGCTAGAGTCTGTGAACAGCTTGATGAAGTTCGCCCAATCTTCTCACGTATTTGTGAGTTATTGTGTAACGGCTGTGAAGATCTGCCAAGCGGAGCTGTACATGATGTATATTGATTCGGAATCATCGTACCAGATACAACATTTTTAAATGTTCTGCGATGTGATTGATGATCATTCGTACACCATTGCCCAGGAGTCGGTGGTTGATCTCAACGACGGCTCGGAGAGCTTGGGATTCCGGATAAACGAGCATACTTATGCTACACACATGTTGTGTGCTGTTTTAGGGAAGAAGCTCCCTGTTAGTCGGTTTGATTTTTTGCATGTGGTTACCTCGATGAAGGGTCAGTGTAAGGATGTTGCCTAAATGCTCATAAGCGAGTTGGAGAAGCGGTTTCCTGATCCCGCGCTAATGAATGCTTTCTCTATCATCTTCCCTTAGTTTTGGTTGCAACAAAACTGTGATGAGCTATTCGGTCTTCACATGAAGACCCTGAGGCATCATTTTTGTGTTGTGAGGCACGTAAATTGGAGGACCAAAGAGAACCCTGAGATGGTTCAGGTGGATCCCCTCTTGGATGCCCGGTCACTTGGGCTACAGACAAGCTTGTTTAAGTTGACAATGAAGTCGACGTGCGCGGCAGCGATGGAGGAACCGTGTGACAGGAATCCGATTACCAAGTTATGGAAGAAGGTGGGACAAAGCAGTCTCATGCTTAGCCGCTTGTCCGAGTTTTTTTAAACTTGCAGGCATTGCCATATGTGCTGTGTCGGGCAGCGTGGAAGATGAGCGAACATTCTCCACACTTGGCTTCATGAAGTCAAAAGTCCACAACCGCTTAGGCGGTCATCTGGATACCTGTGTGAAGCTCTATGCTCAACCTTTTTATTCGTAGGATTTTTTTCCTTATGCATTTGCAATGACACACTGGAGGGATTGTCGTCAACGGCGAGGTGTTGGATTGTAATCACAACTTCTGTTTCCATGATGACGGCAAGTATTTGATGCTTGAGATTTCGTACTAACTGGGTGTGGGGTAGGGGGGACTGGTTGCTGCAATAGGCAGGGCCTTCTTGGTCAGGGTTCAATTCCCCCAGACAGCAAGTGATTACGACGTCTTTTTACATGTTGTCTTAGTGTCATGCTTGAGTTTATGTCATGCTTCATTGGTATCATGGATGTATTTGATTATGTTTGCATCATGTTTCTTATTTTTTGCCACAACGGTACTTCAATTTTCATGTTTGTTGCCAGAGAAGAGAAAATGTGTTCATTGAAGCAGCCAAAAGCGGCGTCACAAAACAATCAGGGAGCCACATTGCTTACATGTTGCACAAGAAAATGTAAAAAAAAATCGCCACTTCAGTAATTTTGAAATCAATGTAGGAGCCAGATTTGCTTACCGATATCAAGATAAAATCGCTAGGATTCAGTCCACACTTGAATGAATGGTAGCCACTCGCACAACCTCCGTAAATCACTAAAAAAATCGTTGCCTGTGATGCATGGCCAACAACTCAAGGCCAAGGTTCACAACGGAAGTCAAAGATACAAAACCATTTGCCATTCTCAAGAGCCTCTTGTAGCATGGCGTCAGTGAAAGCGGCATACGACAAGCTTCATCCTGCGTACATCTCAAATCCAAGCCGTCCTTTCATCCCTATATTAAAGACCAAAATGGCAACTACTTTGTTAGCTTGGACAAACCTAGCTTCATTGCTCATCCAAATGTCTCTACATCTTCTCATACCAACCTTATGAAGCTAGATAGCTCTTTAGCTCGAGAAATTCATATCAATGATAGGGGGACCACTTCCCCACCAAATAGATTAACACATCTATTCATCAAAGACTTGAGAAGATCTTCTCATAACGAATTTGACAAGCTTGGCCAATTGTAAACATTGAAATTTTCAAGTAGGATCTTTTTTCAACTTGACGGTGTTAAAAGGGCATATTTCCAAACTATTTTGGAAATAGCTTGTGAATGTGATTAATGAATCCTTTGAGATTTAACAAGAGATTCTAATAGGTAAGTAGTTCATGGCTAGCATCTTGTAGAAGCTGATTTGAAAAGACTTGGCGGTTGTACTTTTGAGATATGAATGCAAAGAGCTATCAACTGGACTTTGAATTGATAAGTGAATCAAGAAGAAGAAGAAGCAAGGGACTTCACAACATTAAACATTGAGAAATCTTAAGCGTGCGAGTCAAACTAGAAAGCTTAAGTGTGAGATATCTTGAAGATAATAAAACCGTTGCAAACTCTCATGATGTTGCAAACTTTGATGATGTTCAATTTGAGGTAGTCTGTTTGGTAAGGGGATTGAACCAAAAATATCAAGAGTCCAATTGAAGTTCTTTCTAATAGATAACCTGAGAACAATGAAAGTGAATTGAAGTGAAATAGAAATAATTGTGAGTCGAATTGATCGAGTTAGTCATGGTCATTGTAGTGCGTCATGCATGCATCCTGCATCCACGCCATGGTTACTTGTCGACTTGACTTATTTGGTGCCAGAGCGCAAGAACAATTGAAAGGAATTATTATCTATTAGAAATTGGATCCACATACACATGGAGATTGAGTAATGGATTAAACAATGAAGGTCAATTTAGTCCATTAGAAAATGTGGTTGAACATATAGCACTTGATATTGAGATGATAAATTGTAAACAATAAATTAACCGGTTGATAAAATTAATTACTTTGCATACACTAAATGCAAGCATTTGAGTGGCATAAATTAGTAATGCTTGTGGAGTAATTGAAGTATTGATCTAGAGAAAGGGTCATAGTGATGAGTGTGACGTTACTTTTATTGTAAAATACTTTCATTATTAGATTCCTTAGATTAGACTTGCTACCTATTCTATTAAGGGTCTAGTAGAAGAGACTTAGCATGATGACGTATATATTAGACTAGATATTGCATGACAATTTTAAGAATTATGATTGAATGATTTCTTTATGATTTAGAGATAATATAATTTGAGGTTCGATCACCCTTAAAAATTGAATACTGAACATTATGGGTAAATAAAGAAATTAGGCTAATACTCAAAAATTATTGTTGTCATGGTAGTAATTTAGTTAGATTATATTTTGTAAGTCAATATATGGTGTAAATAATTAAGAGTGAATGTGGTAAAAAGAATTTGACAAGTAATTTCTAAAGTAACTCTAGTTGGGAAAATACGAGGGTGAATTGGAATTATTTTGGAAAAGATAAGCGGGAGTTTGTTTGAGATAAGTAGAACTTTCTTACCATAACTTATGCATCATTGCACAACACAAGTAGATAGACTTGGTTTCTAAGTAAGTAGCCTAATAATTAATGAATTGCATTCATTTCATGACTACTGTCTATTTGACCAAGTTACCATCTATTTGATTAGGCTACTACCGCCTAGGATTGATGCACCCTTGTTACTATCTATTTGACTTCTCACTACCTACATAACATGGGGATTATAATAAAAGTGAGATAAGTAAAATCATAAGTATAGATTCTTAGGTTTATTTGAGGAAATACTTTGTGATATCAACCCCTAAAGGACCACGACCACTTTCGCTCTAAAACCAGTCCAAAACTGCCACTGCCAGAAAGAGACATGAAAATCACATTTTAAAGTGAATTTCGGATTTTCAACCGTAAGATCTTAAAATAGACTTCTATATAAACATGCCATACAATTTTGGTTGCAATCCACCGCACGAGCTGATAGATTTTAGTGTTTAAAGTCAAAACAATAATTCATTTTCTTCCCTGTGTTGAATAGATCAGCAGACTTTGACTTCACTTTGTATCAAATTTTTGCATTGTACAAGGTCTAAATATTTTACCATTGTCTTAAGCATGATGTTATTTCCCGACACACCAATTTTTAGAGGTAATAAAGGGGTGTAGCATATTCAAAACAAGTGTGCAAGGAGTGGAGGTTCAAAAATTGCCATTTCACGTTTTATTTTTTTGTGAATTACTTATGTATTCAAATGATAATCCAAACGGTTAATAAGAAGGTTTTCGCCACATATTGTTGTTGAAAAAATAAAAAGTGAAAATATGAAGATCTCTAGGTTTTATGAAGAAAAGATGAAGTTTTTTTCCCCCATTGCCCGACAATGTGTGAAAATGTTTGACTTGGAATAAAATGCCTTTTTACACTAAAGACAAGATGTTTTTTTGAAAATTTCCAAAGAAGGAAATATTCTTTATGTGTGTGAAAAATCTCAATGTCAATAGAAACTTTTGTCAAAAAATTTGGAGGTGCCCGGTGTCCCCACTTTTGGCTTTCAGTGGTACTAACTTTCAAACCACAAATCCAAAAAATAAAATAAAAATATGTCCACGAAGCTCTTATCAGAGGCAATCTAGAATATAAATTTCAGAGAAAAAGGATTTTTTTACAAATTTTAGGAACTTGCCCAAAATCAGAAATCCCCCCGTAGGAGACTCTAGTCCTTTAGGGGTTAATAATAGAATTATATTCTTTGTGATCTATGTGTGACCTTTAGTTACGAAACACGCTAAACGGAAAGACCTTTCCCTGAGTCAATATTGTGGAGTACCTTGGATTAGATACACAATTCTAATTTTTTACACTACATTAATGCATCACATGTGAGTTGTTAGGTCTTGGAATTGGTGAATGTATGTGCTCTTTAAATTTTTAAGGCCGACGGGCTCACAAGGCCTCTAAGAATCTACTAGTGTAATAGATCATGTAACATCTACTCATAGGGTACAATTTATTGCGACACCACTTCACAAAAATCATCGTTGCCCGCCAATGCTTGCATCGATTTTGGTGGCGCGGGTCCCAATAGACGCTCATCTAAGATTTTAGTGCTAAAATGTACCAAGTGTGTAGATGTCATTCTGCATGATCTACAACACTCCTAGATTCTCACAAACCTGAAAAGCTCATTGGCCTTAACCCCTAAAGGACCATGGCCAATTTCGCTCAAAAACTAGTCCAAAACTATCATGGTCAAAAAGAGGCACTATAATCACATTTCTAACGTGAATTTTGGATTTTCAACCGTAAGATCTTAGAAAAAACTTCTATATAAACATGCCGTACTCTTTTGGTTGAAATTCACCGCACGGATTGATAGATTATAGTGTTTAAAGTGAAATCAATGGTTCATTTTCTTTCCATCGTTGAGTGGATCCGTAGGCTTTGACTTCACTTTCTCTAAACTTTTTACACTACACAAGTTCCAAATCTTTTACCATTGTCTTAAGCATAATGTTATTTCCCTACACACCAATTTTTAGAGGTAGAAAAGGGGTGTAGCATATTCAAAAAGTTTGTGCAAGGAGTAGAGGTTTATAAAAGGCCAATTCGCATTTTATTTTTATGTGAACTAAATATCTTTTAGAATGTTAATTTAAACGGTGAATAAGAAGGTTTATATTACATCTTGTAGTAGAAAAAACAAAAAGTGAAAAATATAAAGATCTGTAAGTTTTATGAGGAAAAGAATAAGTTTTTTTGTACCTTGCCCAAAAATGTGTGATTTTTTTACTTGGGTTAAAATGCGATATTGCACTAAAGACAAGATTATTTTTTTAAAAAACTCTAAAGAAGGTAATATTCTTCATAAGTATGAAAAATCTCGATGTCAATAGAAACTTCTAGCAAGAGTTTTTAGATGCCCGGACTACATTGAATTTCAAATAAGTGGAGTGGGCACATTAGGCACCTCCAAAAACTTTTTATTGGACACCCTATTGAATGTGAGATTTTCAATACTTGCAAGTAATATTATTCTTCTTCATAATGTCAAAAAAAAATTCTTGCCTTTAGTGAAAAATAACACATTTACCCAAGTCAAACACTTTCACACATTGTCACACATTGTTGGGCAACGTACAAAAAAACTTCTTCTTTTCCTCATAAAACTTAGAGATCTTTATATTTATTACTTTTTATTTTTTCCATAGGAAATTTGGTGTAAACATTCTTATTGACCATTCAAATTATCAATCTAAAACATAATAAGTTCACAAAAAATAAAACGGAATTTGGCAATTTTTGAACCTCAAAAATTAAAAAATTGAATATGCTACACCCTGTTTCTACATCTATAAATTGGTGTGTAGGGAACTAACATCATGCTTAACACAATGGTAATGGATTTAGACCATATGTAGTGCAAAAATTTGACAGCAAATGAAGTCAAAGTGTGATGATCCACTTATGAAGGGAAGAAAATGAACCATTTGTTTGGCTTCAAATACTATTATATTTCAATCCGTGCAGTCAAAAACACTCAATTAAGCAATTATGCACTTGGCCAAGTGCGCTATTTGGCGCTCAATAATAACAAGATTTTGAGCGGAAATGTGTTTTGAAAAAAATTAAATTAGGAAATCCCTATATCTTCTTTGTTATGTTTTTGTAACAATTTCATTAAATATTGGTTTCTTGATGTGTACATATTAAGTGAATACTTTTCACTATTATGCATAATATATGATTATGGCATTTCGTTCTTATTCCATGTACAAAATTACATTAACCATGTATTTATAAGAACCTATTTATACACATTTTGTTTCATGAGATGATTTTCACTGTCGTGCTACAAATACAATTTGTTTTAGGAGATATAATGATAATGTACGCAATACAATGATAAAGTGTGTGGTTTGGCATTGTATATATATATTGTTTCCTACCTGAAATACGTATGGTCTTATAAATAGGTTCCCAAGAATATTGTTTAATTATAGTAATGATATTTGTAGTATTTAATATTTATATATCAAGAATATTATATCACTTAACATGTACATATTAAGTGATATAAATTGTTTCCTACCTGAAATACGTATGGTGGTTGAAAATAGAAATCTTGATGGGAATGAAAATAGAAAAAGAGGATGATAACCTGTGGATGAAAAGCACAGTAGATGGAAAACCACAATGGATGAAAATGAGGATGAAAAAAGAGGATGAAAAAAGAGGATGAAAAACAATGGATGAAATGCCAAAAAAAAATCAAATTGGAATGGAAACTAAGCTTCATAAGCTTCATTTCATTGATTGGACTCAATATCAAAAAATATCATTTTAATGACTCAAATTCAGATTTGGTGTTGGAGCTAGAATCTAGGAAATCGGAAGAATTCCTGCAAATCTTCACTGCGGTGAATTCATCAATTTTTGACGATTTTTAGAAAAAAGAGAAAAAATGAAAAAAATCTGAAAAAAATGTCAATGATACCTCCAAAGTCAATCTACAAGGAAAAAAAATTCAAGCTCCTTTGCATTGTCAAAAATGAGTTATAGGCGTTTCCGTTTTGCCCAAATCTATGGAAAAAAAACTTTTTTTTTTTCTTTTTTTTTTCTTTTTTTTTCCCCCTCTACACCGTAGCAACTCCAGATGATTTGTTGGGCAGGGTATCATCACAACAAGGTATCATCAAGGCATGGTACCATCCGGGTATCCTGGTGGTGGACTAAGGACGTGAGGGGTGTGCGTACGCAGGGAGTTTTAGAGGGAGAGGGAGAGACAACGAGCGCAAGGGGATGGAGAGAGAGGGTTAGAGTTAGAAGGAGAGGTGAGATTAGAACTAGAAGAGAGAGATAGGGTTCTGAGGACGCGTGAGGTGGCGGCTAGGAGGGAGGGAAGGTGGGTGAGGGCGAGGAAGTCGACGACAGGCGAGGACGGCAAGGAAGACGACCAAGTGAGGATGGCGAGGAAGACGATCAAGCAAGGACGGCGAGGAAGACGATCAAGCAATGACGGTGAGGAGAATGACGAAGCGGAGAGCAAGACGACCAAGTGAGGAGGAAGATTTGGTGCAAGGAGGGGGCGGCTGCTCAAGCTACGCCGCAACAACCCATGGCTGCTGTTTGGATTTAGATCGTGCAGGTTAAGCATGAGGAGCAGAAGCAGCAGCCAGTTGCGAGGTGCAACAGCCTAGTTGCGAGGTGGAGTAGCCTCGTTGCATGGAGCAACAACCTAACACCCCATGGCGAAACCCTAACACCCTAACACCTCATGCTTGAAACCCTAACACATCATGGACACCACTATCCTTGCGCACTTGAAACCCTAACCACCTAAGACACCCCCGCGTACGCACACCCCTGAGGTCAATTTTCCAAACATGGAAACGGCGGCACCGCCAAAATTAGGGTTTTATAAATTAGGGTTTCCAGATCTGGGGTCTCTTGATCTAGGATTTGGTGTAAAATGAACATTTTAAACCAAGTTAGACATTTTCACACATGTTGAGCACTTATATTCTACATAAAACGAGAGATCTTCAAAAAAAAATTTAAAAAAATTAAACCATAATATGTGGTGAAAACCTTATTATCATCCGTTTGGATTATCATACTACATCATACTTTGTTCACAAAAAGATAAAATGTGAAATCGTAATTTTTCAAAAGATTTTAACTTCCACTCCTTGCACAATTGTTTTGAATATGCTACACTCCGTTTCTATGCCTAAAAATTGGTGAATATAAAACCAACATCATGTTGAACACAATTGTAAACAAATTAGACCTTGTGTAGTGCAAAGATTTGATACCAAGTGAAGTCAAAGTCTGTTGACCTACAAATTGCAAGAAAGAAAATTAACCATTTTCTAAATTTCAAATACTATGTTTCTATCCGTGTGGTGGATTGCAGCATAAAAGTATGGTGACTTTATATAGATGCATGGTTTGAGATCTTACAGGTGGAAGTCCAAAATGAGACGTCAAAATTTGATGCTTTTGCCACTATTCCGTTGTGGCAATTTTGGGGTGTTTTCTTGATGAAAAAACGCTTAGGATTTTAAGGGTAAATTCCAGCGGATACTTATGTTCATTGAAATTTCAATATGCATATGCCCTTCATAACATGTTTTTGGAGGTATTCAATTTATCGTATTTGCAATCATGGTTTGAAAGTTAGTTCATACCTAATAATGGGGACTTATGAGTTTTGTTAGAAGTCTCTATTGTTGTTAAGATTTTCCATACACATAAAGGAAAAAATAAAACTTTTAGAATTGACTAGAAAATAATTATTGTCTTTTGTGTGAATTGAAATTCTAAATTAGAGTCAAATGTTTTCTAGCAAGGGATTGGAAAAAACTTTACCTTCTCTAGTACATAAAACTTATAAATCTTCAAAGCATTCTTTTTTGATATATTGGATAACTAGGTTTTGGATAACTATGTTTCGGATACTTTGGTCTTCATAGAGGGAGACCATTGAATCAAGCGGTGCGTGGGGCGCAACGACCGGAACACAACCATGTTCAGGAACGAGTCGAAGAAGGGGCAGGGGATGAAGTTAATCACGACCTTTTTCCACCATTCAATCCACAATCTGATAACAATTGTGGACAATTTGTAGCCTTAAGCGTTGATAGAGCTGAGGTTGAAGGTGGTGTACCGTTCTATGTTGGGAAGGTGATTGAAGATGGGATAAATCGAAGGAGTCATTAGATAAAGGTTTGTTGGTAGTGGCCCATCATGCGAGGGGAAAATGTTGACAAAACAAGGCGCACCGCACAACGGTATGCAAATTGCATGGATACATTCTAGGAGTCCTCATGTGGACCCACAGCTAGATAGAGAATGAGGCATGCAATTTTTTATGGATAGAGAAAGAACGATGACCTGTGCTTTCCGGACGAAAAGGCAAAATGTATTCGGATCGCAAGTTGAAAGCAAGATTTGAATCCTTCAGTCCGCTAAGGCTTACATATTAGAATATATTGCAATGCAAACCGAAGCAATTGACAACGACCAGTTGCAAGCAGCCTTGAATGATATGTAGTAGAGGAAGATACTACAATGAGTGTATGGTAATTGGTAATTGGCATGTAGGGTATGTGCAAGAGTAGTATATTGTAAGGGTAATGTAAGACGTTTGGTGACAAATTACCAATAAATCCGAGAGGTTTTTCCCATTGATTGATTACATCACCAAGTACAAGAATATACACATTATATTATTTTCCTTCCTCTTATGTATCATGTTCTATATGTAATATATTCATATCGATTGGCATTTATTGTATAGTGTTCAAGTTTACGTAATTGCATATTATGTACAGTACTTGACAAGCTTCTTTCCAAAAACATAATGCTGAATATGAAACAAATATTCATCAAATTCTAACCAAGTTCCATATTGAATTTGTCAAAAATGCCAAAAAAAAGCTTGTTGAATTAACATTTCTGGTTATACGGAAAATTGTTCCTAGATCTTAAATTTTATTTCTAAAAACAAGAATTAAAAAAAAACAAATTGGGTTTTTTCAACGCATTGGCCGCCATTGTTACTAAGTGCACTTTTAAAAGGCCAAGTGCATAATTGCTTAATTGCGTGTTCAAAGTGTTTGAAATTTTGTGAGTATGTCACTCAATAAGTCTAGATTGAGATCCTACAATCAACAATAGGAATAAAAGTTTTTGTTTCCTTCTTTATTCATTGCACTAGAATCCTACAATTTTGAAGTATTTTCGGTGTGAAAGTGTCACGATACCGTAGGGATTGAAGAATTATCCCCGAAAGGACTTTGATTTCGGGCAAATTCATAATTTTTTTAAAAACAAAAATATAAAAGATAAAATTTATATTAGATATTCCCTGATAAGTGCTTCGTGGGGGTATTTTTATTATTATTTTTGGATTCATGGTTTGAAAGTTAGTATACTCAAAATTAGAAATGGGGACTCCGGGCAGCTCCAAAATTTTGCTTTAAGTTTCTATTGACATAGAGATTTTTCATACATATAGAGAATATTACTTTCTTTGAAGATGTGTAAAAAACATTTTGACTCAACTAAATGATTCCTACATATTTCGGGCAAGTACGGATAAAACTTCATCTTCTCTACATAAAACTTAGAGATCTTCTTATTTTTCACTTTTGATTTTTTCAACAACAATACGCCGTGAGAACCTTCTTATTGACCATTCGGATTATCATTATAAAACATGTTAAATTTACAAAAAAATAAAACGGGACTTGACAATCTTTGAACCTCCACTGCTTGCACACTTGTTTTGAATATGCTACAACCCTTCTATAACTCTAAAAATTTGAGTATAGGGAATTGACATCATGCATAACACAATGGTTGAAGATTTAGACCTAGCGTAGTGCAAAAATTTAATGCTAGTGAAGTCAAATTCTGCAGATCCAGTGAACGCAAGGAAGAATATGATTTGTTTCTTGACTTTAAACACTATAATCTTTCAATCCGTGCAGTCAAAGTATTTGAAATTTTGTGAGTATGCTACTTAGTAAGTCCTTATTAAGATCTTATGGTCAAATCTGTAAATAAAAGGTTTGGTTTCCTTCCTTACTCATTACACTAGAATCAACAATTTTGAAGTGTTTTTGGTGTGGATATGTCACGGTCCTTTAGGGGTTAAGCAAAAACCATTCTATATCATGCTCCTATAAGTCATTGGGTGTGCGGCCAAAATCTGTGAGCGCAAACCTTAAAAAGGTGGGTTTGGAGTCGTTAGTCTTGGTTGTGATATTAACCCCTAATGGCCCAAAGTCACTGAAAACTGCGAGTTTCAATGCATTCAACACAAAATGCAAGTCAACACATTTTTTACATGTCTAACTGTAGAATCTTGTACTAGGTTTGTATAAGTGTATGTATTAAAATATTTTTTAAGTTTGATTGCGCGGGTTTGAAAGATATCAGCCTTTGAGTTGAGACGTAAACTCTACTTGAGGTCATACTAAACACTTTCACCAAACTTCAACCACCTTCTATGGCAAAATTTTGCACTAGGGTCCGTGATTTCTAAATTTAACTCAAAAAGGATCATATTAGGCACATGTGCACCAAATTTTAGAAGTAGAAGAGGCGTAGAAGATGTCCTTAAAAATCCTGCAATGCAACTATGTGATAAGAATTAACGATATGCTTCAAGTTTTTGCATATATCATATCTTTCTCATATTTTTGAAAAAATAAAATCCATATGGTAGATGCAAAGATTTCTATTTTCTTTCCAAGAGGAATTTTCTTTTTTCTAGATGGAAAAAAACTCGAATTTCTCTTGAATTTAGAGTTAATTGAAGTTTTACTACAATATTTGTTATATGTCATTCTAAACTGCTACACTATTTGTATTTGTGACCAAAAAAAATTATAACTTTCGAACTGTAAGTTAGATTTCCACGAAAATTATGTCTACGGGAAGCTAATAAAAGTTTCCACTCAATAAAAAAAAAATCAGAAAATTTGGGAACATGGTACCCTATCCAAATTCAAAAATGTCCCCCAAGGAGACATTGGGCCTTTAGGGATTGAGTGGTGTTCGTACCATTCAACACATCCACATTAACCCTAAGGTACCGTGACAGTTTTACACCAAAAACACTTCAAAATTATTGGATTCTAGTACAATGAATAAAGAAGGTAACAAAAAGGTAACAAAAACTTTGATTTTTAGATCTAACCGTAGGATCTCAATAAAGGCTTATTAAATAATACATGTACAAAATTTCATAAACTTTGACCGCACGGATTAAAAGATTATAGTGCTTGAAGTCAAGCAAATGGTTCATTTTCTTCCCAGCGTTTAGTGGATCAGCAGACTTTGACTTCACTTGGTGTCAAAAAATTTCACTACACAAGGTCTAAATCTATTTCCATCTTCTTAAGCATGATGTTAGCTCCTTACACAACATTTTTTAGAGGTAGAGACGGGGTGTAGCATATTCAAAACAAGTGTGCAAGGAGTGGAGGCTCGAAATTTGTTAATTCACACTTTAATTTTTTTTGAACTTAATATGTTTTCGATTGATAATCCGAATGGTTAATAAGAAGGTTTACATTACATATTGTTGTGGAAAAAATAAAAAGTGAAAAATATGAAGATCTCTAGGTTTTATGTGGAAAAGAAGAAGTTTTTTTGGTACCTTGCCCGACAATGAGTGACAATGTGTGAAAATGTTTGACTTGGGTTGATATGCTATTTTTCACTAAAGACAAGAACTTTTTTTGACAATATGAAGGGAAATAATATTACTTGCAAGTACTGAAAAGCTCACTTTCAATAGAGTGTCCTATCAAAAGTTTTTGGAGTTGCCCGAGGTGCCCGCCCTCCCCATTTAAAATTCAAAACCCTATCACTTTTTCATCAAATGTCCAATTTAGGAAAGAATTGTTTTCCCACTAAGGTCTTGGTAATGTCTTTCTGTAGTAAAAATTTCAAAGAAGAATGTTGGAAATTGACACCATAGGAACCTGACCGAACTTTCAAAAAGCCCATTTTTGACACTGGGTACCTTAGGGGTTAACCAAGAACTTTTTTTAGTTTCATTGAATGTAAAATATTACAACCTACATATGTTGATCAAACCATGGTGTTAAATACAATAAAGTCAAGATCCCCAGATGGATGAAACAATACTAGTTGAATGTAAAAGAGTTTGAATCATGGCTTTCAAAGTGTTTACAAGACATGAAGAATATTTCAACATCTGCCAGCTGCTTTGTACTTAAGGCAAAGACATGAAACCTGGTTCCTAGGAAGCCCCAACATGCACATGCTTCTCAGAAATAGTGTACAAAAAGAGGCATAATTGGGTGTGGGCCAAGGTTTGCAATTACAACGACACAGTGACGTTCTCCTCCAGAACTTTTCGAATGGCATGGATCAAAGCCAGAAACATTGAGAAATATGAAGCATCTTTCCGGATGTGGTCCCAACCCCATGAATCCCTATCCGCTTGGAGTAAAGTTTTTGCGTCTCCTATCCCGGACCCACTATTCCCCTTCTTGGAAGCCAAGGATCGATCTCATATATTACCGACACTCGTACCAATTCCTTTCTTACTATTCACTCGTACTATTATTTGCTTGAATAATGATTTCGTGTCTGTACGTCTCTAAAGTCTGTTGACATTTCATTGCGGAAGTTGGATTATTATCACTCTCAATGTGTTGATTTTTTTGACAATGTTGATAGTGGTTATCACACTTGTTGTGTGATGGGTTTTCTCCTTCGCTTCAGACTCGGTCATTGACTCATTACTTGGTCACCAAGCCAAAGCAAATTCAATTACTGTGGTGAAAACCGTGCTGGTTGAGATGTCTATGGCTCTTGTTACCTGTTAGCCAAAGGATATGCACACTTATCAAATTGATTGATGTAGTATGGTTGAGCAAGGCGGCGAAACCAATCAATGACTCTACAACTTCCATAATATTCTTAGATTTTGGGCATCAACAAATGAATTCACAAATGAATTCATAAGTGATGTTGAGTTAATTTTGAGCAACGTTATCTTGTGAACGGTGAATGGTGGTGACCTGTGACTAAAACAAAAATAGGAAAACAAAGTTATTTTGTAATTTTTTTCAAAGAGTATGAAAGTTTTACCTATTACTAAACTATAAACCCTAAAATATAAACCTTAAACCCAAAATCCTCCTCAATGCTCACCGCTCAAAAGATAGCATTCCTCTCTCCATGTCCCCCATGAAATCCATGAAGAATGTATTGGGTCACTTGTCGGTATTTGTTTGCACAATATTTTAGACCTAAATAGACAAGGCTGGTGTGAATGTAAACATCGTCAAGCCCTTAGAGGTTTACAATTACAATCGTGTGCTCAAGATGGAAGCAAAATATACACAACCTTTTGTTTTAGATTGCTTGTGGAAACTGTTGGTTGAAAGATTGTAATGTTTAAATATCATAATTTGGTTAATGGTACTTCAATACTGGGATGTTATTACGCATTTTTTTATTACTAGTGAAATCATTTAAAATTGCTCTAAGAATACAATCGTGTGTAGATAGCACACAAGTTGCTGAAAGTAACTTGTGTTTGAAAATAGGTAGATAAATCAATAAAATAATGATTTAAATGTTTATTTAAAGAGATCCCTTAAAAGTTATGTAGTTTGAAGAGGTTAGTTTGAAATTTATTGAAGTAACAATTTGTTGATTGATTTTGAGAAAATAAGGGTTTGGAAAAAGCATCTTCCATTCTAAAAGTCCATAAATATACATTCTAAGAATTTGGGCACATTCCCATGATGTCATTTTTATAAATCTTATGATATTGAACGGTGGAAAAATGCTTTTTCCGATGATTTTGAGTTGATACTATAAAAATGAAAGATGAATTTATTGTTTGGTAAAAATCTACTTATATAATAGGTGTCAGTGTCTGTCCGTCCGCCGCTCCCAGTCACGTGACCTTTGGAATTGCCATTTGAATTGAATGTGAACTTTGAATTGAATGTGAACTTTGAATTGAATGTAAACTTTGAAAGAATCCTCCATATGTGCCCTTTGGAGGAATCCTTCATAGTGCCCTTTGGAGGAATCCTTCATAGTGCCCTTTGGAGGAATCCTTTATAGTGCCCTTTGGAGGAATCCTTTATAAAGCCATTTTATTCAAATTTGGCTTATTGAGTTTTGAAATTGTATTATGTATCAAAAATAGAAAAATAAAACCATAATTTCCAACATATTGAAACTACACAATGTACTACCTCGGGTACATAAAATAAATGATAGTTATCTAAAGACAATAACACGTATATAAAATAAATAATGGGTATTTAAAGTGAATAGTAGGTATATATAGTACATAATGCATATATAATGGGTAAATTTTATTTTTGCATTTACATATGTTTATTTAACTTGGGATTGCCCCGGTCAGTTGATGACAACAGGGAATGGACTTGATTCGATTTAGATTCGATTTGAGCTCATAGGTTTTAAAATACAAAACATGCAAACGTAACTTTAACACACCACCCTCGGCTCTACCCGTCGGGACGACGGGTACCAACCCTAGTTCCACTATAACTTATGAATGGCAATGATTTGAACATTAAATTGTGAGTATCATGACACTCAAATATCTAGGATGTGATGTGGCTTGGATATGATTCATGAAAAGAATGAATAGAAGCTTAGAACTATGACGAGAACTAATTAATTAAGGCAATGTAGATATATAATTTTGTGTCTCAAGTAAAATCTTATGTAAATTCAATGTTTTCTAGGGTTCATTTCCTTTTAAAAAAAAATAATTCCTACTAGGTTGTTCAATTGCCTTAGGTACTCAATTTAATTTTGGGGTCAATAAAGCTAAGTTGAATTTCTGTTGTATGTTGGAATGGAATTCATTGATTCTCTACTAATTTCCACATAAATATATTGATCAAGATTTACAATATACAAATTGCTAAGAAAAAAAAGTGATTTTCATTGATTTCTTCATTGAATTTTGTGTTAGTGAAAGGTCTTCAATTTTCTAACTTTTCATGATTTCCATTTGTACATTGATTTCTTTGTTAAAAAATTGGCCTTGGATATAATTTGGAAAAAGAAGATATAAATTAATATGAAGTGATTATAATTTCAATTTATCACGTGGAATTTATCGATGTAGCTTGAATCTTATTCACGTGAATCACTGAGTAAAGATATCTTATGTGATATAACTCTAACAATGGAAATTTTTTATTGAAGAAGGGGAAATGTCAGGGCTTGTTGGGGTACAATTTATTCATATTGTGTACATTTGATGAAAAAATTATATAATTCTGAGTAGTCTTCAATAAGCGTGGGTGGATAGTATGGGAAATTTTGCAAAGCTCTCCCAATGAATCTAAAATCCTGTACACAAATAAAGGTTTGATTCAATTACGATTGGATTTTTAGCCTCTAAACTGCTACGACTAAATGAAAGGAATAGCAAAGAACACAAGAAAACAATAATTTGAAATACATATTTTGAAAGTCATATGCTGTAGCAATTTAGAGGCTAAAAATCAATCATCATTTTATCGAGTCTTGATTTGTAATCGATTAAATAAAAGGGGAAGGACTCATGATTGACAACGTGGTCAACATGTGTTCAATATTTCACTGACCCAGACATTCCACGCAGTCAACATGGAGTGGCATCTTGCAAGTCCCGCATGATTCCGGTTTGCAAATTCAATGTTCAAAGATGAGAATCCCCGTAGTCCGCTCCTCATGTTGGACACACCTGCTCCTCTTAGCCCTTTGCAAAGACCGTCCTCCCACACCATGCCTGCCACGAGTCCCATCCCATGCACTTCTCTTATTTGTCTTTTATAAAAGGGCAACCTTTATTCCATCTTCTTTCTTTTGTGTTGTTACCATGCATTGGAAATACCATAAATGACGTTTGTGATCCGAAAATTTAAGGAAATAAACTATGAATGCAGGATGTAAGTTGGTTTTCAAAAAGATGGAGTTGTCCTCTTGGCTGTACCCTTCCATCCGGCTATGACATGCCAGAGGTGTAAAATTTGTGCAGGCATATACACAAGATCATGACTTTGCAAATGCAGCAGTACTCTAATATTGAGATTTAGTGTTAAGTACAGTAAATGACTTGTAAATGCTATGAGTTTTTATTTTTATGCAGATTTTCACTGAGAACACAAGGCATTTAATAGAGTGAAGAAGAAGAAGAAGAAGAAGAAGAACGCTGGTCTCCAAAAGGAGGCCGGCGTGAATAAAGTGTATGTTCGTTCCACTACTAAGACCATGCCCACCGGACAAGGAATTAGTAAGCTGGAACTACTTCCCCCTCTCGAGGATAGACACTATGTAGCAAGTATCCAAAGAACCACAAACCAACCAATCAAAGAGTAGCAAGGAAGGGGGAGGGGAGAGAGTGTGGGGGATTAAAACGAGGCAAAGGGGTAGTTTTAAGGGGGATCTTGTGTATCGGGAAGGGCTTGGTTGTTTTCAATTTTACGTTTATGTAGAAGGATGGACATAGCATGTTGTATGGCAATGATGTTGATATTTTTGAAAGTATTTGTAATTGTATCCATAGGAATTTTGAAGGTATCTTCTAGGATTTTTATAGATGGGATAAAGGTGGTGGCACGAGCGCCAGCTGTGATTATAATAAGGGGGTCCACTTTCCATCCGAGGGCAGTGATGTCATTAATAAGGGGTTGGTATTTGTTGATTTTGTTTTCGATTGTTTCTCGGGAGAATCTATCATTACAGTATGTAAATTCGATGAATTGAATGGTGTAATCTTGGTTTATGTGGTCGGGTGGAGGGTCATTGTATGGTAGGCCTCTAACGCAGAGTATGTCCGGTTTGAGTCTAGCATTGCAGTGGCATCGTTGAGTTTCACATGTACATGGTTGGAGCCATGTTGGAACTGTATTTTCTTGTGGGTTGTTAATAAATGTGTCTGCATTCATGAGGATAAAACATCTCGATTTGTTATGGGAGGTGATTAGTTTCCAGATTTCCCATACGGCTTTGTTATGTCTTTTGATAATTAAGGAGTGGATGTGGTGGTTATGACATTTAAGTAGAACATGTAGCCATGTGTCTAGATCCGTGGAGGTGCAAGTTGGGCATGTTATGGACGGGAATCTTTCTATTCCAAAAAAGAATTGTTTTCGGGCGTTTCCCATGTATTGACCGGTACGGAATTTGATGAGGCATGTTATTTGTGAGTCGGTGATGGTGGGATTTTTCCAGAAATTTGTGGATAGTTCATTGTCTATGTTATTGTTATTAGTCCACTTTTCTATGTTGGAGAGGTTTTCTGAGATTGTGTCGAGATTGTTATATAAGTCTTGTTTTTTGAGGTATTTGCTTAAGAATCTAACCAGGCCTTTATCGGGGGTGTTTTCTTTGGAGGGCCAATCGTCTTTTTGGAAGTTGTATGGGGTGGCGTGGGCGTGTTCGTGTGGGTCTTCGGCATTTTTGTGTGATTTTCTCGGCCCTCTTTTGCAAGTTTATCCGCTTGTTCGTTCCCTTCAATATTGGCATGGGCTCAAACTTTGTGGAGAGTTGTGATTTGGCTTCTATATAGTATCATTTGGACCATGGATTCTAGTATGGTTTGATTGGGGTGGCTATTGTGGACGGTGGGGTGTGTTATTTGGATATTTAATAAGTATAGTGCGTTAATACAGTCTGTGAATATGTACACTGGTTCATTGTTGTATTTGATTGTGACAATTTCCAGTGTTTTGTGGATGGCCATGAGTTCTGCTCTGAGGATGTTTTGTAGGCCATGAAGTCTTTTGGCTAATTTTATTTCTTTAATAGGGTTGTATATGCCATAGCTAGCTTTTTCTTTACGCCAGTTTCCCGAGCTAACTTGTTCAGGTGGTTTGAAGGAGCCGTCGGTATAGTAACTATATGCTGGGTCAAATTTTGGTGAGGTTAGAGTTTGGTAGTTTGGGAGGGGTGGAGGTGTTACAAGGTAATCTAATGTATTATTGATGTATTTTAGTTTTGTCTATTTTTTGCTTCGGTTTACGGGGGTTTGTATATTTGTTGATGGGGCCATTTTTGTGTGTAGTCGGCTTACATTTAGAGAGTTTGCTATGGATGAAAGTTCTAGGGTTCCAAAAGGGTGGTTTTGGTGGTGGACACATATTATTTGTAATGAAGATGGTTCAATACGTGGCTTTTTTAACTCGGGTGGAATAGTGGGTTCTTCGTATAGGATTGAGTCTGCTTTGAAGAGTGCAATGATGTGTGAATCTGGGAATGGGTTTGATTGTTGGTTAAAGTTTTGGTACCAATTTTTGTCTGGTGTGATAATGAGTGTGGATGTGTGGTGTGGGTCATTTTTGGCAGCAAGGCGGGCCCAATGTAATGCTTGTTGAGTTTCTTCCTCATTGTGAGGGCGAGCTATATTCTTACCGGCCCATTCATAGTCAAAGGCCTTTCCCAAGGAACCAAAATTTTTGTCTCTTTCGAATGGGGAATAATTTTTATTTTATTTGGTGGAGCATGTGACGGGGGAAGAGAAGTATGATTGTTCGATATTGAAGGATGAGATTAATGAGTCTAAGATGAGTGTGGGTATTGTGTATAGTGCATTTTTGAGGAGATTATTTTTTTGGGATGCGATATTTATATCTTTGGTATAGCCAAATTAGTCCGGTTTCAAAAGGTTGGGTTGTTGGATTGAGGTTTGAAGGAGTTTGTAGTTTCAGATTATATTGGTTCTATAGCCATTGGAGCCTAGTGGTGGGAATAGTGTGTAGATGTCGGCCATTTTCTTCATAAAGATGGGCTTAATTGTTCTCTATTTTAATTGTGTTTGAGAGTGTTAGAATGTCGTTTTCGGGGTTACATTCCGTTGTATAGATGTTTAGGAGTGGGATGTTTATAGGTGGAGTTACAGATCTTGAGTCTTTTAGTCCAAAAGATGCAACTGCACTAGTTGGAAACATCTACTCACAATCATCTACTTGTTGTACATGAGAACACTTTGGAAAGACTAAACTTATCCCCATTCATAGAGGAACTATACAAGGGGACACCCTTAGTCCATACCTATTTATCATATTTCTAGAACCACTACTTAGATGGCTAGAACGAGGCAACAATGTATACAGGTTTGATACATCACAAATCACCATAAACTCCGCCGCCTACGCAAATGACCTAGCTACCATAACTAACAAAATAAAATCATTTCAAATTCAAATAGATAAAATTGATATAAATAGATAAAATTGATATATATTGTAAATGGACTAGTATGGACGTAGGCGTCCAAAAATGCGCTGCTACTAGTTGTCCAAATAAATCCAAAATGAACCCAACTACATTCAAAGCCCTAATGCAAGCTCATAACATCAACTACCGTGGCCAACCAATCCCCATACTTCACCAAAACGAATCATATACATACCTAGGCACAAACCTTGTTCCCTCTCTAAAATGGAAAATCCAAATCCACACCACAACTACAAAACTCATTAAACAATGTAAAGAACTAACAACATGCCCGGCCACTATGAAACAAAAAATTAATATGGTCGATACCGTAATATGCCCAGGAGTAGCAGGAGTTACAAATCTTGAGTCTTTTCCATGAGTATGGTATTTGCTTTTGTTTGTAGGAGTGAGAGAAGAATAGGAATAGTAATTTATGAAATCTAGGGGGCATGTTTTTGAGTATTGAATTTGGTATACGGTCTGGCCCTAGGGCTTTGTTATTTCCGAGGTTGCGGAGGCATGTGTCGTATATGGCTCTATTGAAGTATATGTGTATTGGAGTTTCAGGTTTGCCCCTTTTGTTTAAGGTAAATCCATCTAGATCATGCCATGGATATTGGCATACTGCGCATGTGCATTTGATTGGGTGTTGTGGTTGGTAGTTGCATGTTGATATTGTAGGTCTATTATTTGTTGTTTGTTGGTTAAATATTTCATTTGCAATGTCTTCCGGGCTAGTTAAAATGTCATTGTATTGATTTGTGATAGAGCCTAGTGGAGGGGATTCTAGTTTTTAAAAAACTTTTCTATTGATTTTCTTAGGGCTAATTTTGTATAATTGTCTATATTTTGAGATGGATTTTTTAATATTATCTTTTGAGTATTTTGTAGTTATTTTATGCGCTTGTATATTGGCATGTTTTGCGATTAGTGCAATGTCTTTTATCCATGTGTCGTGGGGTAGTTTTGGCGGAGGTGGGGCAGGGATTTGGATATGGTGCAGGGTTAGTAGTTCGTTACATATTGGGTGGTTACGCCATTGTGGGTTATTTGTTACAGTTCTAATAGTTTTATGTATTGTATGGTATGTAGCTAGGTGTTGTTTCCATATTTTTGAGAGTTTGTGGGGTAACTAACCACCTTGTTGTGATGTTCGGTTTGTCGTATGTGGTATTGGTTGGGCTTTGCAGGTTTGTTCTACCGTGTCTGAGATTTTGTTGAAAAATGTATCTATGTCATGGCATGTTTCGTGCCATTGTGTTTGAGAGAGTTGGTCATTATTTTCAAGGATGTTTATAAGAGAGTCAATTTGCATGGAGTTTTCTTCAAAGAACTTTGTGTTGAATTTTTCTAATTTCTCTTTTGGAATGGGGTTGAGTATGCGTTTAATGGTTTCATTTGTAATTATAGGGGTACGACTTATTAATGAGTTGTTTGGGACGTAAAGGTGTATAGGCGAGTGTCTGAGTTGAGAATAATGTTTATGTTTGTTGTGGAAGTCTATTGTGTATTATTATTTGTATTTATATAGAAGCCGTCTATAAGGCTCCAGTCATTATAGTTGTAGCCACCTTGTCTGGAGTATTGTGTATTAGTATTTATGTAGGTAAAGTTAAGGCTTTCTGTGAAGTGTCGCCATTGGTAATCTATGGTTTAAAGGGGGTGTTATGATTTCCATTTTGTCTACCAATTAATGCTATGTCTCTATTGAAGTCTCCACGAAGCAAGTAAGTATGATTAGGGTTTTGACTAATTTGAGATGTAATAGTGTTTTGTATGTCTACAATTAATCTAGTATCTTCAGAGTGAGATGGCATATACATGTGGAAGATTATCCATGGTTGTAGTGGTTGATTAGTAATTCTTATTATTTGAAGGTATGGGAATATGTGCATCTGAGTGGGAATTTTTTTGATGTTGCCCGGGAAGGCATATTTTTTGTGTATTAATGTAAGGAGGCCTCCGCGACCCGATGTATATGGTCTTCGTTGTTGGATACATCTTGTTTGTGTATGTGTGTTGTTGAGAATAAGTTTATAGTCTTGAAATAAGTTTTGTATGTATTTGGTGGATTTTGTGGCGGATATTTTTGTTTCTTGAATGACTATGAGGGCCGGTGGTATTTCTGTATATGTGGTTAGGGTTTGTAAGCTGGAGAGGGCCGTGTTTAGAGATGCCACGTTCCATGTAATGATGCTTGTATTCTCATTATTTGTGCTGATGTTTTGGTTCTGTGGGGGAAGAAAGAGGAGGGGAGGGGGAGGATGGGTATATTCTGTTATGGGATCAAAGCATTTTAGTGTTTCGTGAATTAGATTGTTAGGAAGGTAAGGGAATTTTTGTTTTATTATGTCGCTTGAGGGCGGTGTGATTTGGCTACGTAAAAAGCTGTATAATTCTTTATGTATTGAGTTCCCGTGATTTATGATATTTTGATTGTCTTCTAGAAATTTTGTATATGGGTGTGGGATATGGATGTGTCTTTCAGGTGGATTTTGTAAGTTTGATAAGGTTCGTATTAGAGTGTTAGTCCTTCCTAGTCCGGTGGGCATGGTCTTAGTAGTGGAACGAACATACACTTTATTCACGCCGGCCTCCTTCGGAGACCGACGTTCTTCTTCTTTGTTAGTCCATGTGATTATATTTGTGTTTTGTGGGTTTAAAAGATGGTTGCATTCTTCTATGATTGGATGGGTGGTAATTATTAGAGCATATAGGATGTGTGTCAGTGGGTGTGTATTTTGTTGATGTATGTATTGGGCGATATTTGGATGTGTGATGATGTGTGAATGGTGTAGTGTGTGTGTGGTTTTTAATAACGGTGCGAATGTATGAGCAATGTGTATGTATTTTGGTTGCAATTTTATGGTATTTGGAATAAAATATATATCTTGGCATTTTTCTTATGTGATGTGGAATGTCTTTTTAGAGTATTAGGCATTGGGCCCGGATTAATTTCAATGTCTCCTCCTAAAAGTAGTAGGAGTTTTATGTGTTTTGGTTTGGTGTTGTGTATTAGAATTCTTGTTTTTTGTGTAACTTTATGAAGCTTTCTTTGTGCTATTGTAGTTGTGTGTGGTCTGTAGTGGGTATGTGTTTCTGTTTGGGTGTGTTATTGTTTTTTTAGTTGTACTTCTAGTGGTTTTTTCGAGTATGGTTGAGATTTGTTTTGTATTGTGGGTGGGTTTGTGTGTACTGTACTAGTTTGTGTGTTTATAGTTCTATTTCTTTGTATGTATGGTGTGTGTGGTTGTGTGATATTTGGTGTTATTTTGTACCTATTTGCTTTCGTGGTTTGTGGGTTTTTTTTGTGTATTCATTGTGTGTTATTTTGTATGGTTTTTATGTATATGTATATGTATTTATTTGCATTTGTATAAGTTGGTGTGTTTGTGTGTATGTATATTTGTGTATTTGTTGGTGTATTGTTATGTGTAGTGCACATTATATTTTTATGTGAATTTATTGGTATATGTTTACTAGTATGTGTACATGTATGTATTTTTATCTTTGGTATTTGATATTTATACTTGGTGTAGTATTTGGTAGAGTATTTTGTGTAATATACAAGGTATTTTATTTTTATTTGGTGGATGGTGTATTTGATGATCATGTGTGTATACATACAATGTATAGTAAACGTATTGGTATTAGAATGGGAGGTAGTACAATGTTTGTATGTAATATCTAAGTACGTATCTACCATGATGTGTGTAGTACTAATATAATGAGAGGATATGTATATTGTAAGATACCGTATATAGTGTGTATAATAATTTGGATGGTAAGTATGAATTACCGTGTGGTCAATGGTCTTCACATGTTTGGCGGCTTGTCTTCAAGTCTTTGTGGCATTCTTCCCTTCATGGCTTGGAGTGCAAGCAATGTGGCATTCATGGCATTCTCCACCTTGTCCATTTGATCTACCAACTTGCTGTGTAGTGCATCGGTGTATTTCTTGCTTCCTTCTAGTATCTTTTTGTTGTTTTCCTCCAAAGCTTCCTTCAATTCTTTCTTGGTGATGTTGGCAGGGGCGTCTTGAATCTTGAAGGTTGCAACGGTGTTAACCATTGCGGCGTTGATGTTGTTGAATCCAAAGGCCTTGATTTGTTCTTCGGTAGGAGGTTGTTTACCTTCCAAGCTCTTCCAATGTGGAGCAAAGTCCACGAAGTTGTCACCTATGCCAAATTGTTTCTTGACAAATTGCTTATACACAATGGGGTTAGTGCATTCAACATTAGCCTTACCATTATGTCTACCCTCGATTCCCTTGTGGAACCAAATGGAGTTAATGTTATTCTCTCCCATAATTTTGTGAATAGCATTAGTAGTATCTTGCACACTCATGAGAAGGGATAAGGGAGAGAGGGTGAGAGAGATGGCATCCTTCTTGGCCTTGACTTCGGGTGTCACTCGCCCTCCAATGTAGGTCTTCCTTGCTTTTATGATCTCATGGTGGGTGGTGATGTCTTGTAGTTGTATCTTGGAGGCTTGGAGGGGGGTAGTTGCGGCAATGAAGGCTAATGAGTCTCCTTCTCCCTTAGCCACCCCCGTGATCTCATAGTCTTGGCCATGCTTAAAGCTGTTGTAGAGGATGTCTTTGAATAGTTGATGGGATGATGTACCTATCAATGTGTCACTTCTCACTTGCACGGAGAGGTTAGAAGAGTTAGCAGTTAGGGGAAAGGATTTACACACCTTTCCAATGATGTTTTGATTGTCAAGGGTGAGAATAAAAGGCCTGATTCCTTTTAGCAACATAAGGGCATCGATTTCAGGGTTGAGTAAGGGCTGCTTCACACTTGGTGGCCAAGTCGAGAGGCCGTCAATTTCCACCAATGAGATTGCTAGAATGACCAAAGTCCGGACTTTGGGCCTTCACACTTGAGCCCGAGCTCCAAAGGCCGTCGTCCTACATGGTAACACTTTTGGTTGTTTTTGCGCCAAAGCGACGGCCTCTCGAGCAAAACTTGGGTCGTCCATTTTAGCCGACCCAAACTACAATCGAGAGTCCGTCGATTTTTATTTATTAAAATAATCAAAAAGTGACAAGATCTGGACCGTTAGATGAAAGAGACCGAATTTTTGGGCTGATTTTTTTTGGCTGATTTTTTTGGGCTGGATTTTTTTGGCATAATGGTATGGGGTTTGGACTTTGGACTTGGCCTTTGGGGCTTCACACCACGACCGGCCAAACCTTCAATCTATATTATTTAATGTATTTTTTTGGCAAAAAAGTTTGGCCTCTCGCCATAGTTTGGCCACTCATTTTGACGGCCGGCCTCTCAACTTGGGCATAGTCTGAAGCGGCCCTAAGTGTAGCTTAAACATTCCGGTCCAAACACCTTTTTGTCCCCCTCTCTTGACACTATGGCATTGAATGCAAATGGGATCCATAACTTTTGAACCTAATCTAATTTCCATGACCTCTAGTCTATGTGTTATCATCTTGTAGACATCATCATGCAATAAGAGAGAGGACGGTGGCTCAAAGTAAATAGCAACATGGAAGTGAAGGGCTAAACCTATGGCACCGGTGATTTTGGTGCCTTTGGGGAGTTGAGTGATGTTGTAGTGTTGTTCATCACTCCTTGGTCTTGAAAGTGGATAGTAGAGTTGTGGGATCCTCGGGAATGCCATCTTTGCGGTTTTGAACTCCTTCGCTTCGTGTTCTTGGAATCCTCTTGTCATCATATCCTCCACTTTCTCATCATGTGGGAGTTCCTCAAGTCCCTCTTTGATTGCGAGGCATTCCATAGCTTCAAATCCTAGCCAAAATTTGAACGTCATGGTTATGGGGTCGAGTAGAGGGGACGTACCTTCTTCATTGCCGGTGCCTTTGCTCTTCTTGCTGCTGCCAATCTCCTCCATGTTTTTTCTACCAATTTTTTCTTTAGAAGCCAATAGTCTATGCGAGGTTCCTTCATCTATATCCATCATAAAGTGAAAGTTCCTTTTACTACTGGACATGTTTTTAGAGCTAGAGTTGTTAGTATTCTTTTTAGTGTTGGGTTTTAATGGATCAATATAAGGGGGAGAGAGTCTACTTTTGGGAGTTTGTTAATTTGCTTTTTAGTGCTTGAATTCAATGAACAAATGCAGAGAAAGGGAGTACTTTCATCCACACAAATGCAGAGAAAGGAAGTAATTTCATCCTGAATACCAACATATCCCTCACACATTTGCCCCCCTCTTCAACAACAACCACACACTACACAACAATCATAATACCGCATTTCCACATATCGCCCACTACATCCAACAAAAAAATTCACACCCCCCATCAGACATACTATATGCCCTAATAATCACTACTCATCCCACCTTAAAAGAATGCAACCACCTCTTATCACCACAACACTCTAAACAATGGACCAACACTCTCCAAAACAAACTAGCCACTCTACAAAATCCTCCCAAGCGACACATTAAAATAGAACACCCATACTCAAAATTTATTGAAGAAAACCAAGACATTATATGTAATAGAGGTTCAATACATAAAAATTATACAATTCATCCATAGCCAAAACTCGCCTCCAACACATAGCTTAATACAACAACATTTTCCATTTCTCCTATACAAATTAAACCAAGAAAAATTGAGATGCTATGAACCAATTCTAGAGTACACACTTCCACCCCTACCACCCCCATACATCCCCCCTAAATCTGAACACAAACCCATTAAACAACGACACATGTATTTTGACATGGAACACCCAATCCCTCAACACTGCCCTTCCCAACATCCAGAACCTTGCCACATACAAAAACAAACCCCCAGCCATAATAGTCATTTAAGAAACAAAACTCACAGCCACAAAATCAACTAAATACATACAACGAACATTTCCAAACTACAAACTCATCTTTAATAACACACATGCAATCACACGCTGTATTCAACAACGCCGCCCATATACACCAGGCCAAGGTGGCCTTCTTACACTAATACACAAATCATATGCTTTTCCTTGTAACATTGCCAAAATCCCTACACCAATGCACATCTCTCCATACTTACAAATATTAGAAATTAACAACCAACCCCTACAACCTTGGATAATATTTCACATTTACATGCCATCCCACTTAGAGGACATTAGATTTATCACTAACATCAAAAGTACTATCACCACTGAAACTAACAAGAACCCAAACCACTCATTCATATTATGTGGAGATTTTAATAGAGATATAGCACTAATCGGTAGTCAACACGATGATAGTTTTTCCCCACCACAACCCATTGACCAACAATGGCGCAGTTGCACAGATAACCTAAATTTCAAATATATCCCTACAGACACACAATACTCCAGACAAGGTGGATATGACTATAAAGACCTAAGTTTGATAGAAGGTTTTTACATACTAAACCCCAATCACACAAGATATACCTACACAACAAAAACAAGGATCACTCTAAAATCAGACCACTCACCAATCCAACTAAATATTCCACACAACACACTTATCAGCAGAACACCCACAACACCAATCAATGGAAATGTTCGAATACTCAATCCCATCCTAAAATCCAACATACAAGACTTCAACACAATGTTTTTTGAAAAAAATTCTATACTACTTGACTCCCTAAGCAATCACCTAAGAAACAACAACCAACTCTCCCGAAACCAATGGCTTGAAGTATGTAATAACGTAGATACACTAATTAAGAATATTGCAAACATACAAGAGAAAACATGCAAAGCCCCACCCATACTCCAATTATCAAATACAACATCCAAACAAGGGGGATACTTACCAAAAAAATTCTCAAAAAAGTGGAAACAACATCTAACTACCTATCATACCATCCGGAAAACAATTTGAATCATTAAAAATAACCCACAATGGTCTACTCACATTATCTGCCAAAATGTAGAAACGCTACAAAACATCCAAATTCCACCCCCACCATCCCCCGACACATCACCGGATGAATGGCTACATAATATTGCACTGATTGCAAAAGGGGCCAACAGACAAGCCAGAAAGATACCTACCAAAGATACCAAAGAAAATATTAAAAAAGCCATATCAAAATTCAAAATAATATATGAAATTAGCCCTAAAAAAATTAACAGAAGAGTCTATAAAAACACTACATCCCCACCACTAGACTATATCATTAATCAACATGATAATATCTTAACTAGTCCGGAAGACATCGCAAATGAAATATACAATCAACAAAGCAAAAACAACAGACCGACTCTACCCACATGCAATTATCTACCATAACACCCATCTACGTGTACATGTGCTATAAGACAATATCCATGGCATGACCTTGATGGCTTCACTATACATAAACGGGGTGAGCCAAAAACTCCACTACACGCCTATTTCAACCAAACCTTATACGATACATGCTTCCAAAACTTAGGAAACAACAAAGCCCTAGGACCAGACCGCATTCTAAACTCAATACTACAATCAATGCCCCCAAGATTCCATGAACTTCTACATCTACTTTTCTCTTGCTGCTACAAACAAAAACAAATTCCACCCTCATGGAAAACTAGCAATACAATATTACTATATAAAAACGGTGATCCCTCAATGCTTCCAAACCACATACCAATCGCCTTAGCCAATACTACCTACAAACTATTCACAAGCACATTCACATCCATATTATCATCATATGGGGAAAAACATCAAATCTTACACGACAGCCAAGAAGGCTTTTGTGTAGAAAGAAGTACCTCTAGGCAACTCCAAACCATAATAGCTGCACTCGAAGACGCACAAATTACAAACCAAGACATATATTTTTTATTTATTGATTTCAAAAATGCATTTGGCTCTATTGACCACGCAAGATTATTAGCACTCATGTCTGACCTTGGATATCCCATCGACGCAGTCGCACAAGTTGGAAACATCTACTCCCACTCGTCCACCTCATACATTGGAGAACACTTCAGAACAACACGTCCCATCCTCATACAACGCGGTACTATACAAGGTGACACATTAAGCCCATATCTATTCATTATTTTCCTAGAACCACTGCTAAGATGGATGCAAAGAGGAAACAACCGCTACACCTTTGGAACATCACAAGTCACTATAAACTCAGCCGCTTATAGCCTTACGCCAATGACCTTGCCGCTATAGCCGGAAAATTTAAATCATTGCAAATCCAACTCAACAAAATTGACAAATTTTGTGACTGGTCTAGTATGGATGTTGGCACCCAAAAATGTGCTGCCACGGGATGTCCCAACAAATCCAAAATGAACCCCACCACATTCAAAGCACTTATGAAAACTGCCAAGATGAACTATCGTAACCAGCCCATTTTCATTCTACATTAGAATGAATCATATGTATATCTTGGCACAAACCTTGTACCCTCACTAAAATGGAAGATACAAATCCACACCACTACAACAAAACTTAATAAACAATGCAAAGAATTAATAACATGCCCGGTCACTATGAAACAAAAAATAAAAATGATAGACACAGTACTTAGACCCGGAGTAGCATAAAGTTTCTACGCAGTCTCATATTCCATGCCTGCTATAAAAAAAACTAGACAAAAAATTCATAGTCATAAAAAAATCCATTTGTGGCCTACCTGAATGTATGTCCAATATCATAACCCAACTCCCACAAAATTTATTTGGACTAGAAGTTTTCTCTCTTAAAAATGCGTACCTCCAATGTATAGGTGAACAACTCCAAAATGCACTAAATGACAAAGGTAGACTTGGAAAAATTTACAAAGGACTTACCCACTCCATCCTTGCAAAATACGGTGGCGCTAAAAACATCTATAGAACAAACAAAGCCGATTGCATTAGATCACCAATCACCCAAACTTTTTTTCTACTAAAAAATGAAGCAAAAGTGTACCTAAAAAGCACACACACGGATTTTCTATCAGAACCCTCACCTTTGGAACAAATGTGGATACAAGAAACTCAAAATAATACAAGAATTAACCAACACCTCTTCCAAAAACTCTTACAAAAACTCTTCTCACTAAATATTACCGACTTAAAACAAATAACACTAGCAAATGGAACACACATTATGAACCACAATGACTTCAAAATGTTTCATACCATACCTTCCAAATTAATAAAGGGCGCCCTTAATGTTGCCCAACAACTATTTTATTACCCTCGATGCCCCAACACATGCACCTCACCATGCACAACACATCAGAATCCCTACACACTCAAAGATACATATACTACCACCAACAACAACATCCAACCCAGAAATAACCCCCAGCCAACTCACCTCCCAACCCACCACATCCACTCCTCCCCCCCTCCCCCCCTCCAACTCACATCCTCAAAAACCCATCCATGTATCCCATAAATCTCATTATTGACCATAATCATAGAAAACATATTGACTCAAATAAAATCACAAAGAATGACACCAAATATCTATGCCAATGGCAACACAACAATAATACCTACAACAAATGGTTACCCCAACAGAACCTCTTTCCATGGCATGATCAAATCACCTCAACACATAACTCCATACAATTATCACAGTACTATCAAAACACACAAAATAAACTCTACTTAGAACTCATTCAAGCACACCACGCTAAAAAATAGTCTTGTGACTCGAGATTAATTATCCTACCTACAATCATTCCCCTCCTCAACATACACACAACCGAATGCAACCCCAAAAAAGACATCCTCACATCAAACAATACTATCAAAATTAACGAACACCAAGCACATATATACGAAGAAAACGGAAGACATCTAATCACCATTCTTGTTACTAGACTCCAATGGCTATGGAACCAATACCAAAACAAACTACAAACTCCCACAAACATAGAACCAACAACACAACCATTCGAAACTCAAATAGTTTGGCTATACTAAAGATATAAATATCGCATCCCAAAAATGACCCCCTTAAACTCGCACAATATACATTATCCATGCCCATTCTAGACTCACTAATCTCATCCTTCAACATTCAACACTTGTACTTTTCATCCCCCGTCACATGCTCCATCCAACTTACTAAGTTTTATTCACCTTTCGAAAGAGACAAAAATTGGCTCGCTAGGGAACGCCTTTGACCACAAATGGATCAGAAATGGTATTGCACACCCCTACAACATAGAGATACACAACAAGCAATACATTGGACAAGACTAGTAGCCAAAAATGATCCAAAGTCTACCTCCACTCTTATTGTCACACGAGACAATAATTGGTACCAAAATCTTAACCCTCACCTAGGCCCATTCCCAAATTCTCACGTCATAGCTCTATTCGAGGCAGACACAATATCATATAAAGAACCCATCCTACCACCCAAAATATTAAACAAACCCAAACTAGAACCATCCACTATCCAAATACTATGCATCACCATCAAAATAATAACATTAGTACCTTAGAACAACTTACCATACTCACCTCCATAACAAATAACCTCAACATAAGCGGACTATGTACTAATTTAGCCCCACCTACACCCTCCCTAACCCTAGTGAATCGTAGCAAAAAATGGTCCCATCTTAAAAATGCAAACATAAGACAAAGCCACCCCATTACACCACCCTCCCTCCCCACATATTGTGACTATATCCCTTTAAAATATGCCCCCGCATATAGTTATTACACAGATGGTTCCTTTAAAGAACCAACAGAAATTAGTCCAGTCCAGGTCACTGGCATAGAGAAAAAGCCAAATACGGCATTACAACTCAATCAAAGAAATAAAAATATCCAAAAGACTCTATGGACTTCAAAGTATCCTCAGAGCATAAATGATGGCCATCCACAAAACCCTCCAAATTATCACTACACAATACACCAATGAACTTGCACACATCTTTACAGATTGTGTAAATGTCTTATATTTATTAAACACACAAATAACACATCCTACCCTCCACAATAGCCACCCCGACTAAGCTATCCTATCATCCATGGTACACATGCTACAAAACCGCACACAAATCACAACCCTCCATAAAGTTAGAGCACATATCAACCTAGAAGGAAATGAACAAGCGGATAAACTAGCTAAAGAAGGATTGGATAAAGCCCATAGAAACGCCAAACACTCACATGAACACGCCCACCCTACCCCATACTATCTTCAAAGAGAAAGTTGGTCCTCCATGGAAGACACTCCGGACGAAGGCCCCATTAGATTTTTAGATAAATACCTCAAAAAACAAGATTTAATTAACAACCTTGATCTAATTTCAAAATAATTCCCTATCATAGATAAATGGACTCGTAATAATGACATAGATAATGAACTCTCTACAAACTTTTGGAAAAACCCACAATTACAGACTCACACAAATCATGCCTTATCAAATTTTGTATTGGACAATACATGGGCACAAGCCGCAAACAACTCTTCTTTGATATAGAAAGATTTCCATCCATAACATGCCCAATATGCACATCCATGGACCCATACACATGGCTACATGTACCCCTCAAATGCCAAAATCACCACATACATTCTCTCATCGTCAAAAGACCCAATAAAGCGGTATGGGAAATTCGGAAACTAATGATATTCTCCAAAAAATCACAATGCTTTATACTAATGAACGCCGGAACTTTCAACAACATACCACAAGAAAATATGGTCCCATCATGGCTACTCCCATGCACTTGTGGAACCCAATGATGTCACTATAATACTAGACTCAAACCAGACATACTATGCATCAAAGGATTACCATATAAAGACCCCCCACCAGACCACATAAAATCAAACCTTACCATCCAATTTATCGAGTTCAAATACTGCAATGACAGATTTTCCCAAGAAGCAATCGAAAACAAAACCAATAAATACCAATCACTTATCAACGATATTTCAGCCCTTGAATGGAAATTTGACCCCCTTATTGTCATCACCGCCGGAGCTAGAGCTACTACCTTCATCCCCTCTATAAAAAATCTCAAAAAAGCATTCAACATCCCCAACAATCCAATCAAAAATACATTCACTAAAATCAACACCATTGCTATCCAATATGCAATGTCCATACTTCTATATAAACGCAAACTAGAAAATAACCAACCCTCCCAGATTCACATGATACACCTTAAAACCTTGCAACACACACAGTCAAATCTTAAACTGATCACCGCCCAAAAGGGAGCCCTGTGGCTCTAGTTGATACTGGGTCTCTGGTTACTAGCTACTGGTCACTGGTCCTCGATTACATAGTGTCTACCCTCGAGAAGGGGGAGTAGTTCCATACTACTAAACCTATGTCTGGTGGACATGGATTTAGTGGTGGAACGAACAGACACTCTATTCACTCCGGCCCTCTTTTGGACCGGAGTTTTTTTTTTTTTTTTGAAACCCCTCTCACTCCCATTACATATACAGAGGCCAAACTTATGATAAAAGCTAGGCTCACAAAAATGATCATCTTGCTAGGTACCGGAGTACTTGACCCTCTCTATATCAAATCTCTTAATACTAAGCATGGAAAACTAAAGGGATTTGGGCTGGGAGTTTTAAATCACTGTGACAATCGGCGCATGGAGGCGTGTGTGTAGGTGGTTTCGGGTTAGAAACCACCTAGGGAGTTGTGGAGTTACTAGAAGGATTAGGAATTGGCTTTAATTAGATATTAAAGTTAGGATTAGTGCCGTGTGGCGGCTAGGTCAACGGTGGTGTCTTTTGACACCTCATTTGGGACTTAAAACCCAAATGACCTCCACGTGTGGTTAAGGGAGACTCATCTTTCTCAAGGTGAGTCTCCCATATGATGAGATGAGGGTGTATGAACACACTTATAGGCACATTGTGGTCATGCTTCAACTCTCTAAGAGTAGCATGGACTCCACTATCATGTAAGTTATGAGTGTTGTGTACTTGTTTATTACTTGAGAAAGATCATGTGGCGGAAATGGGTGTAACCGTGACATTATTGTACATCTAATGGAGTTTTGAAAACGTTTCTTAAAGGTCATGTTTGAACATTAAGGGTTTTAGATTCTGGAACTAAGGAGCACATGAAGGTGTTCGTGGAGCAACACCGCTCGAATAGCGCCAAAGTGGGATTTCTTGTAGAGCAAGACGTCCAAAAGCTCCAAAAATTGTGGGGTAGGAACGGTGTTGATTGCGCCTTGTGGGAGTCTAAAACTCCTACATGGTTGCCCCTACCAAAAAAATTAGCTAAAATAATCAGCAAAGTAGTTAGTAATACGTAAAAGTAGGTTGTATAATGATTAGTGAAAGTAAGTGAATGCTTAACTAGTTAATTAGTGTTATAGTGGTGATATAATCCGGCCTTAAAACCACCAAGGTTGTGCCCGATAAAACCTTAAAAGAATGCCCGGGAAGGATCTCCGGGACGAAAGTCCAAATCACGACTTAAAACTAGTTTAGCTGGTCAAAGTCTTCATCAAGTAGATAGACTAGTTATTAATTTTTCTTTCTAGTTTAATTGTTTAGGTTTCCTTTCTAGTTTAATTGTTGTTGAAAGCTAAAATTATTATTTGAAAGAATAGGAATTTAATTTTATGTGAAAGAAAAATATAAAAATGAGAATTTTAAAAAAAATTAAAAAATTAAAAAATATATATATATATGTATCGGTTGATAACATATCGGTATCCGGGTATCATCCGGGTACCTGGTACCAACCGGGTGCCGGATATCAACCATGTACCGGGCATGAGCTCGAGACGTCAACACCATACGGCGATCACAAAGAGAGTTTTGAAGAAGTTGCAACCACGTAGTGAAGAAGAAGATGCCTAGGGTTTTAAGAGAAAGATTTAGTGGAGGTTGCGAATGAAGAGGCGGCCGCGAGGAGAGGAGTTGTACAAGTGAAGGAAGGTTGTGAAGCCGCGAGGATTTGAGAAGTTTCAAACTAGGGTTTGGAGTGAAGAGTTGCAAAAAGGTTGCGGGGGCAACAAGGAAGTGGCGATTACAAGGTTTAGAGGTGGTGTGAGGAGGTTCATGACCGTGGCGAGATGAATCAAAGACTAAACTACGATTGAAGGAGGTTGCGTGTGCAACAAGGAGGTGGCAAGAATTGAGAAACAAGGTGCTTCTTGCCAATTGTTGGGTTTTTCTTGTTTGTAGAATTTTCTTGTTTGTAAATCCTCTTCTTTCACTTGTTGCTCTCATTTTCTTTCCCTGGGATGATTCCCAATTACCTATTCTTCCCAATCTAAAGAAAGTCTCCCGGTAGACTCTATTTAAACCTTGTGTGTTCTAGAATCATGAATTCTTGTTACTAGTGCATATGTTCTTTGTCCGTTTTCTCCTTTTCTATTGTCCCGTCCTTGTGGCTAGTCATCTTTTGTTCTCCAAATTCCTTCCCTTTCCCAAGTCTTGCCTAAATTTTTTGTCATTTTCCCGGTCTC
Organism: Bryoerythrophyllum caledonicum; assembly: GCA_963971425.1. Lineage (NCBI taxonomy): Eukaryota > Viridiplantae > Streptophyta > Bryopsida > Pottiales > Pottiaceae > Bryoerythrophyllum > Bryoerythrophyllum caledonicum. The sequence goes on from OZ020522.1 coordinate 26,123,146, forward strand.
TCCGGTCTCTCGGAAAACTATCTACAAAAGAAAACCCTTGTTCTCCTAGCATAGAGTCATCTCCTCGCTTGAGTAGTAAATTGCTATTTTCTTTTGTTTAGTTGTGTTCTAGATATGTGAGATGTCTACATCTACATTAATCTAGAAAAGTGTTCCAGAGAAGTGCGCCGGTTGTCCGGTATACTTGTGTGTTTTTCGGGCCGGACCATACACATGCGGTACACAAAGATGTCATTGTAATGCTAGATTTAAACCCAACCTATTATGTGTTAGAGGGCTTCCATACAAAGACTCCCTACCAACCCACATTGACCCAATTCTCACTATTCAATTTATTGAATTCAAATATTGTAATGATAGATTCTCACCGAAAGCTATCGCAAACAAAACAAATAAATACCAACCACTCCGTAATGATATTCAAGCACTGGGATGGGAAGTAGACTCCCCCATCGTCATCATTGTGAGTACTAGAGCCACCACCTTTATCCTCTCAATGACAACCCTTGAAGAAACATTCAAAATTCCCATGTCCTCAATCAAGACCACCTTCACAAATATTAAGACTATTGCAATTCAACATGCTATGTCCATGCTCCTACACAAAAGAAAACTCAAAAACAACCAACCCATCCCAGACATGCTAGACCCCCTTTGAAAACCTACTAAACACTTCATTGCATCAGCCCCCTCGGCGTCAGTGGTTCTTTGTTCTTGATTACTTGTTACGTGGTACATAGTGTCTACCCTCAAGAGGGGGAAGTAGTTCCATACTACCAACCAATGTCTGGTGGACATAGACCTAGTAGTGGAATGAACAGACACTTTATTCACGCCGGCCCCCTTCGGAACCAGAGTTCTTCTCTCTCTCTTCTTCATAGTCAACACCCATCCCCAACACACAAACTAATCCACAAAAAAATTACATTCCTCCCTCAAGAAATCATTAGAGAAACCCAACGTTGCCCAGAACCCATATTAGAATATACTCACCCATCTCCCACGGCCCCCATATATTCCCCCATCAAACCACAACCTCAACAACAACACACATACAATGACATGGAATGTCTCATCCCTTAACACGGTCCCGTGTATTCAAAACACAACCTCCCATGCAACCACCCCGTGGCCTTCATCACCATACAAGAAACAAAAATTACCGCCACTAAATCCACCAAATACATCCAACGACTCTTCCCCAATTACAAATAATATTCAACAACACTCACGCCTTCACAAAGTGCATACAACAACGCTTACCATACACCCCGGCCCGTGGTGGCCTCCTCGCACTAATACACAAAACTTACGCATTCCTTGGAAATATCATAAAAATCCCTACCGAGAGACACATATCCCCATACCTACAAATACTAAAAATTAATAATCAACCCCTCCAACCGGTATCACTAATTATGGAATCTAGAATTACCATGTTAATTATTTTGAAAATGCTACATATTTTTACTTTTGATGAAGCTTTTTCTACGAGCACAACTATTTATACTATTCGAAGAGGGAGATCATTGTTGACATAGTTGATAAAACTATTCATATAGAGTTAAAATTTAAAGCATTGATAATTGATTTACTGTGCGTAACACTAAATTCCAAAATCAATGTACTTTGGCCATAGCTTCTTCCAGGGTACATACCTCTTACTCATTTGCAAAAGTATATTTTGGTGTCCATCATGACGTTGTTAAGATTGCTATTGTTTTGACCAATCATTTTGAAGGGATGAGGTTTTTGGTTATGGTTACTGGTTTGTATTGGTGAAAGTTTTTGCTTTTGGGATTTTGCAATTAGCAGGTGTGATTTTGCAATCAGGAGGTTAATAGCAATATTATGAGGAAGTGATCTATTCAAGGTGTGACATATTTTGGTTTCTATCTTTATTTTATTTATTTTTATTATGTTACTTTTTAATTTTGTATATCCCTTAATTTTTGATAATATCACATAATACATAAGTCCTCTAAATTTAAAATTATCAATTATGTCACACCTTGTTTATATCACAATTTTTGTGAAACTCAAGGTGTGATATTATCAAGGTTAGACTGTACTACTCGTGCAAATCATTGGTGCAAAAATAAAAATAAAATGGCATGAGAATTTTTCATGTTCCATTTTTTGTTATATTTAAAACACACTCTCTATGTAGTCTTTTAATAAGTCCTTTAGGAGTAATAGTTTTTTAGAAAAATTTGAGTATTGCCTCAAGTCCTCTTTCTCTCCGTCTTTTAGAAAGGCTTTTATAAAGCTCAAAGTTATAAAATCTTAGTCTCCATTTTTTATGTAGTTATGTAGTTCTTTTGCTATACTAATTATTCCTGATAGAGAGAGGAAGGGGTTTATAGTGAGGGAGGGAATTTACCGAAGGAGGATTCAAATTTATCGATGGTATAAAATTAGCATAGGATTAGGAGATCAAAGGCTCATCGGGCAAGGGAGGAATGACCTCCTTATTGGTGGTTTTTAGATTTTAATGTTAGAAAGGAGCTACCAAGAATGGGGTGAGAGATGACCTCATCCATCTCCTTCAAGGCAACGGGGGGTTCATTCCACCATGGCCGTCTCATTGGTGACAAGTGTTGGCTCATATAGGTTACTCAGCTAGGACAACTCCAACTATTAATTAACCCTTAAATTTCCAAGTCATTTCAAACCAAAAACAATTCAAAAGTGCTTGCCTTAGTGCAATGAGTAAGGAAGAAAATCAAAGCTTTTATTTCTAGTTTGAACTATTGGATCTCAATTAAGTCTTATTAACTACCGTAGTGACAAAATTTCATAGACTTTGACCGCACGGATTGAAAGATTATAGTGTTTGAAGTATGGGAACAAGTTTATTTTCTTCACTGCGTCAAGTGGATCAACAAGCTTTGACTTCACTTGGTGTCCAATTTAATCACTGTATAAGGTCTAAATTCATTACCACCATGTTAAACATGATATGAGTTCCTTGTACACCAATTTTTAGAGGTGAACAAAGGATGTAGCGTATTCAAAAGAATTGTGCAAGGAGTGGAGGTTCAAAATTTGTCAATCCACGTTTTATTTTTTGTGAACTCACTATGTTTTAGAATGATAATCCAAATGGTCATTAAAAAGGTTTGTAGCACATATTTCCGTGGGGAAAATGAAATGTAAAAAATATGAAGATTTCAAAGTTTTATGTAGAAAGGAAGAAGAATTTTTGGTACCTTGCCCGACAATGTGCAACAATGTGTCAAAATGTTTGACTTGGATTTATATGCTTTTTTCACTAAAGACAAGAATTTTTTTTGGCTATGTCAAAGGATATAATATTATTTGTTGCTACTGAAAATCTCACATTCAATAGAGTGTCCCAGCAAAAGTTTTTGGAGTTGCCTGATGTGCCCGCTCTCCCCATTTGAACTTCAAAACCCTATAACTTTTTCAATAAATGTCGGATTTAGGGGGAAAAAATTGGATTCACATATAGCTTTTAGTAATGTCCATCTACAATTTTTAAAATTATAAAATAATGTTATTAATTGACATAGGAGGAACTTGCCCAAACCTTCAAGAGTCCCCTGAGGGGACTCTTGATAATCTAGGGATTAATACCACTTAGTAAAATTTCAACCCTTGTTGAGGGGCGCTTTACACTACGGACCATGGAGATTGACCACGGCCCTCTAAAATCTGTGATTGGCCAAGGAAGTCGTCCTGGTCCAAGTTTTCTTTACACAACCTTGAAAAAAGGAGATTGACCACGGAGTTTGAGGTTACCTTAATATGCTATTTTTTGCCGAGTGGATACTGTTTCTTGGTCCAACGGGTTTTTCATCGAGTCAAGGCAAAGAGGTCGCTCGACAGAAAATAAGGGGGCTGTTGGGCTGAAAATCAGTGATTGGCTGAAAATCAAAAAAATAATTTAAAAAATAATTAATTATTTTTTTCCCTATAATTTTTCCATACTACTGAAGGATGTTGGGATAGTTTTTTTTGACATCGTTTTTTTGAGACCGTTGGACTGTAAGAGAAGTGAATTAAGGTTGTTCATCCCTTTTTCCTCCCTCTCTAATGTCTTGTGTATGCACCGTTTTGTGTTGTTTTTTGCATGTTTTTTGTTGTTTTTGCCAAGATTTGTTTTCCTACCTTTTTCTTCAACGGAGGGATATAGTGTAGACAAAGAGTGTAGAGATTCTAAAGGGCACACATGGTCGCAAAACTCCGAATGGATGAAATTTGCAACACCATTTTCTTTGCCTCCAAGTAATGCACCATCTAGAATTGCTCAAGTGCAATTTCAGCATGACCGAGTTTGCCCAATTTGCATCCTAGTGCATTTCTCCCTACTCCTACAGATTTTTTGAGAAGGCTCCCACATAGTGAAAGAGAATTAGAAGAGATTGGCACCTAAATCCCACATAGTGAGTTCATGAGAGGAAAGGAGATTTTGGAGGTGAAACAAGAGGAAGGTGCAAGAAAGGTGTCCGAAGCGCCTCCAAAGAAGAGAGGTTGTCCAAGAAAAAAGAAGACTGCCGTGAAGAAAAATCGAAGAAAAAGGCGAAGACAACCGTGATTCAACTTGAAAAATCGGATGAGGAGGAGGCAACTCCTACAAAATGGAAGGATTACGAAGTGGAAACCTTGATTGCAATAAGAGTCGAGATGGACGAGGAGTTTGCAAGAACAACAAACAAACAAGGTATGAATTTTTATTATATTTTTTGCAAAACGTTGAATTTTTGTGGCGAATATTGGCGAATGAGGGCGTATGTGGGCCGTATGATGAGGCCGTAGCTGCATGCCCCTGCCCCCCCCAAAACATGCGTCGGCCGCTGCCACGGAGGCTTGGCGGGTTTAGTTTTGGGCCCTACCATCTCCTCGTGCGCGTGGGGATTTGAACCCTGGTCTCCGGAGAGCAAATAGATTGTTCCAGTAGCCATCACTCCACCACAAGCTTTTTGATGTCAAAGATGTTTTCGGAGTGTTAATTGTACCCTGAACTATCCTATTTTCTTTACTGGAATTTTCATTCAAGTTGCCTTTTCACCCCTTTTGAGCTTGTTTTTGGCCATAATCCTCCTATGTTTTGTCATCTATTGTAGGTATGAATGCATGGATGAAGTTGCAACAAATGGTTGTGGAAATCCGAGGATTCAACCGAACATGGCTATCTTGTAAGAAGAAGTACAAAACTATCTTAACCGAATACCGAAATGACAAGAGGGCAAATGAAATTTTGGGGACGGATCGAAAACAAGAATGTCATTGGTTTGAAGAGATGGACATATGGAATAGTAAACGTGGAAGTGTTCACAACCAAATTCCGGCAAGTGCTATGGAAGGAGACGACACGTTTGGAACGACTCCAGAATTGACAGATTTCAACCCTTCCGTAGCACCAAATACACAAGAGAAGAAAAAAAAAAAGTCAAGACAAAATTGAAGGACTTTTGCAGCAAGTGGTAGGCAATTCTGCCATTTTGATTTCCACCTTCCAACAATCTACAGATTTGTTAAAAAATATGGACCGTTATTTTGCAGTACTTTTATAGAGGTTATAGCTATTCTTCCATGGAATCAGGACTACTATAAGAAAACACTAGATTTGACTCCTTCCCAAATTTTGTAATGCCATAGACTTTTCGCCAGAACTTCGTGCATTGTTGTAGCTTCACGAAGCAAGTCTTCAGCCCTTTCATTCTCCTTCATTAGAAACGCTTCACTCTCTTCATCGTTCACTTCATTTGTTGCCATGAAATCATCTCTATTCATAATTCTATTCTTCACCTCTTGAATTGACGCCCTTTCACAACGCAATTCTTGACCTTCTCTTAAATCACCACTATCTATTCTTTTTTGTAGTTGTTCCTCGGCTTCAGTAATCCGGTCCATGTCGAATCCATCCTTCAGTGTGATGCACAAATTGTACATCACGATGCATGTTGAGACAATATCTGGTATCATCTTCAATTGTACATCACACCTCTTCATGATAATTCTCAATCTCCCTTTTAAAATTCCAAATGCCCTCTCTACATACATTCGGGTTGAGGATTGAATGAAATTCCAATTTCCTTGGATTTGTGACAATTCGGTTTTTCCTCCCTTGAATGGACAATACATCCATGGTCAAACAGGATATGCTGCATCCCCTATCAACTTGTATGGATGTAGTTTCCCCTCCATACAAGCTCTTCCAATTTTTGTAACTTGAAAAACACCCCAATCATGAAGACTACCGGCCCAACCAAACTCGTAATCCCAAAACCTACATTTGACATCGACGATTCCTTGAAGAATAGCTGAATGGAACGACTTCCGGCAATAATAATCTATTCCACCAACAATTGGCGCCAATATTGCGATGTGCGACCCATCTATTGCGCCTACAACGTATGGAACGCCATGTAGAGCTTCAAATTCTTTAGCTAAAATCCTAAATTGCGATTCACTAGGCATTTGAACAAATATTCGTTGCAAATGTTGTCTAATGGCTTTACAAAATTCTCTCACAATTTTTGAAACCGTACATTCAGCAACCCCATATAAATCCCCTATAAGCAATTGTCCATTGCCATATCCTAGCCTTGTCAACGAAATTGCAATTCTAGTTTCCACAGAAATTGAATTCCTGAAAGGGGTATCTTGTTTTTGCAAAATTGGCCTTAACTTTTCACAAAGAAATCTGAAAGTAGCAAATTTAACTCGGGTTCTAACCTTAAATTGCCCTTCAGTGTATGATCCCAACAATAATCGATCCGTAAATCCACCTTGTCTTGCAAAACTCCAAATGCTTCGTACTCCTCGTCCCGTACTCTCCAAAAACATGCTGAAAATTGCCAATTTCTCCCACTCTCCTTGTAAAATCAGTGCTTGCATGCACACAACGTGTGAAACAAGCATGTGCAAGCACATGTGCAAGCACATGTGCAACTCTAGCATCAACACAAGGTCCCTCCTCCTCCCCTCCATTGCAACCCTAGTTGCTCAGATGTCAAGAGAAGAGAAGAAAAGAGGGAAGGTGGAAACAAGGAGGAAGAAGAAGGGGAGGGTGAGAGAGTGAATGACAAGGTAAACTCCATATCCGCCCTTTTTAGATATACATTAAAAAAATCAGCCCATACTTGTCCCGGTCCAAATCCACTATACACTATAAGAAGTGACCAAGACACTCAAAAAATGGTTTTTCATTTTTCCTGGTCACGGCTCTAGACCAAGAGCCGTGACCATGAAAATAAATGATTTCTCTTGGTCAATCCTCATGGTCCATAGTGTAAAGCGCCCCTAATGTTAAGGAGGGTTTCACACTAGGGGCCGAGCTCGAGGGGCCGAGCAATTCTAGCAACTTGATTGGCCTAGAGTTGAAAATCGGCCCGTGGGCCTTCACACTAGGGGCCAAAGGCCAAGGGCCGAAGGGCACCAAAATGCTTACATGGCAGCACTTTTTGAGAATTTTGGCGCCAATAGTTCGGCCCCTCGAGGAGAGTTTGGGTCCAACAAGAATAGAAACCCAAACTCTTGCCGAGGGGCCGAACATTTTCTCATTAAAATAATTTTAATAATTTTTTACAACTCCAAAACTCGGCCCCTCGGCATAGTTTGGTCTTCAATGGAGTTCGGCCCTTGGGCTTAGTGTGAAACGCCCTAAGATCTCTCAAAAAGAAAAAGAGAGCGTTGTAGAAAATAGTGTATACACGCACTGTTAAAATAATGAGTAAAGTGATAAGAACGATCATTTCTCACTGAAGAGATAGAAGTAAGTGCATCTGCAAATGGGGCTATTTGCAAGCAGTCTTGCTTGCAGCATCTGGGGCTTTCCTCCCCAGTATATTTAGCACCCAGCCCACCCACAGTAAATACAAACCACCAACTTGTGTTGATTTTGGACCATTATATATGCACTCAACCATTATGCTTTTTGCGGCGATGCCAACCAACACAAGGTGGAAATTTCCAAACTGGAAACACACATTCAATCAAGATCCAGCAGCCTCAAGCAAACCACTTATTTTCTGTGTTAATTTAATGCAAAGTGGCCCAGTGTGTTTATAAAATATCTTCCATCCTTTTCCTTCTATTTTCGCCCCTTTTCCCGCCTTTTGGGACACTACTTCATTTATTTGCACCAATCGTTGCTTTAGATTAGCGGTGATTAGTAAATGAGGGATTGTGCACTTCATGAGCTTGAGTTCAACATTTACTGAAAAAGAAGGGGTGGAGAGTAATGGGGCTCTTGCCTCACACGGAATGAAAAGCATGAACAAGAAGAAGAAGAACTCCAGTCCCCAAAGGAGATCGGCGTGAATATAGTGTTTGTTCATTCTCTTCACTAAGCATATGGCCATGGGACATAGGCTAGTGTAATAGAATTACTCCCCCCTCTTGAGGATAAACACTTTTCTACACTAAGTGCTTCCCTACACTAACTCCTTTAGAGACAACCGACATGTCATCTCCCCCAAGGGCATTGTGGGTCCCCATACAAGGAGGCCTTGGGACCCCCACCATAATTGGGTGAACTATGGTGGTAGGCACCACGCCGGCAATAGGACTTGAACTCAGGGCCGCTTCACACTATGCCCAAGTTGAGTGATTGTCTGTCAAAATCAGTGGCCAAACTATGGTGAGAGGCCAAACTTTTTTGCCATAAAAATACATTAGATAATATAGATTGAAGGTTTGGCCGGTCGTGGTGTGAAGCCCCAAAGGCCAAGTCCAAAGTCCAAATCCCATATCATTACGCCAAAAAAAATCAGCCCAAAAAAATCAGCCAAAAAATTCGGCCTCTTTCATCTAATGGTCTAGATCTTGTCAGTTTTTTATTATTTTATTAAAAAATTCGACGGACTCTCGATTGTAGTTTGGGTCGACTAAAATGGCTGACCCAAGTTTTGTTCGAGAGGCCGTCGCTTTGGGACCAAAACAACCCAAAAGTGTTGCCATGTAGGACGACGACCTTTGGAGTTTGGGCACAAGTGTGAAGGCCCAAAGTCCGGACTTTGGCCATTCTAGCAATCTCATTGGTGGAAATCGACAGCCTCTTGACTTGGCCACCAAGTGTGAAGAGGCCCTCACAACCACCTCACTAGTGTGCCATGACCCAAACCACTACACCAAGGCCGTGGTGCCTAAAGCATGAACAAATGAAGAATGGAAGGATTGAGGGGTTTCAAAAAATAACTAAGAAAGAGCACCTCCACCTTGTCCGTCAGATCGTCGACATTGGGCTAACAAATGGTAGGGTGGTCTTTGCCCCCAGTTTGGCTTGCCAAGGATTATTCTCCAAACCTAGTGTGGTGAATGTTGTTGGACCACAAGTCGCGACCTAGGGTTGCTTGTTGGCTACCCTAAACTGCCTCGAGCCGCCTCCGAGACACGTCATTCACTTCTCTATAACATGATTTCTCTATAACTTGATTATTCTACAAACACGACACAATGACTCAACACACACATCAGAATTGCAAAGATTCTCCTACATCTCCAAACCCTAGAAACTTTAACTTAAATATCTTTGAAGTTTGTGGGCGCGACACTTGGCAAGTAGAACGCGGAAACAAGGGACGACATCAAGAGCGGCGCAAGGACCAACACCCCATCCGCTTCTCCAACTACCACAACCACTCCCACGCTGCCATGTGGTGGCACGAGAATGGTCGTGGTAGGCCTGCAGGGGTCACTCCCGTTCTGCCAACAAAGCGATAGATAGCGGGTTGCCGTGTAGCCCCACCCCTCTCACCTCACCCTACTAGGTTGACCAGTTGGCCACCTCCCCTATACGCCATGCCGGATTGGCAAAAATTGCCGGTCTTGGGGTTTCCCATGGAGGTGCTCTAAGAGTTCCTTCATACTATGTTGGAGGAGGCGACTAGAGACTAGAGTTTTTCTTCTTGGTGGAAAAAGCCACCAATCAAGAAAAGGGGAATTTTGAAATATGATTGGCAAAGAGTGAAACTCTTCTCTAGTGGAAGTTTACACCACACTGAAGTGTCCAATTTTAAAGAGCTTTGCACATGGATGGAAAAATGACATGGCTACCAATTGATGCACCTTTCCAACGTAGTGTAAAGGAGCCTGAAGCCTCCAAGCAATTGGAGTTTTCCTCAAAAGTACTCGGGGTTTAAACCTGACTGTCACCCCAAAATGCTAATAGGGGTTGTACACTTGAAAGTCCACTTGTTTTTTAGAAACATGGTGGTTTGGTTAACTTTGGGGTTTATTCCATAAATTATGGTCCTTTGTCAGCCAACCAACATGCTACAAGGTTAATCATCTAGGCACAGTCGCCGTCCAAACATAGATGCTAGGTGGCATTGGTGACTCCAAATTACTAATTTGATTACATTAGCTTGTTCCATGCCTGTGGCCCATAAAATATGCAAGGTGAGAATTTTCACCCTGCAAAAATTGCCGTATTTAAATCTCACCCTACTTTGGTGAATAGAGAAAGACACAAGGTCCTTAATGGATGTTGCACCGGGTCTTTGTGGTTGACACAAGGTAGCCACCCTTTCAAGAAAACTCAAATGAGGTCAAGTTTTTCTACTCCTTGCAACTAAATGTGGTGATTTGTCAACATAATGGTTTTTTGTTTATTTATTTCACAAACCCATGGTCTAAGTTGGAGTTGCCACAATGTCACACTGGGCCAACTTTTGGTTTCATGCCACATGCACATCTCTTCAGTTTCCTATTCACCTTCATAATCAACTTGGAAAACAATGATTATGTTTTGTCAACGCGCTAATCAGAGCACATGGTCACAAGGTGCTCAGAACAAGATTATGAGCAGTATCACCATGATGTAATGCTAAAAGTTTCATAAAATGGAGTTGTTCCTATACACACATTTCATGTGGATTGTAATGCCGTTCATTTCATGAATCGAGGCTACAAATACCTTCGTGTACAATAAGTAGAAAAAAACATGAGTATTCATTAAAAACCATGCATAAATGTTTATTTCCCGTGTTGTATGATAATGCAAAGCTATCAACATAGTATATATCTAAACCTCATCCATTTTCTAAATTTTGTTTGTTGAAAAGATTACGTTAATTTGTAAGTAGAACATCCTCCAAAATCCACAATTTCACTACAATTTATGTTGATTTGAAACACTATAATCTATTATATGAGCCATTGAATATCGTGAAACTACGAGTCAAGTTAAAATTAGACATTCTAGTTACATAAGAAGGAGCTCCAAGAAAAAATCAACGCAGATTGTGGAAAACGTCCTTGGTACTAAAAGGTTAAGGTTCTCAGACACCCCTAAAATCCTAATATAGTATAGAATGAACAAATAAAATTGGCCATTGTACCCCTAATGTTGTTGAATGACAGTTTTGGTTTGAAAGGACCTCAAACTATTGGGGTGATTGCAAACCGCTCATGTGTGCACATTTGCATCCATGAGGGCGGCACTTCAACTTTGGTCAGATGTGTAGTGAGGGCAAATGCTACATGCTAGACATGGTAGGAGTGTTGCCCTTGATTAGAAATGAGTGGGGGCACTGGGTTTTCTTTGACATTGAAAAAACACTTAGAACGTTTCTTACCAAAGACTAGACTTCTAGTTGGATGTATAATTGTTTTCTTCTAGTTCAATTCCCCCCCCCCCTATTTTTGAATACTTTGAAGGATTAAGACTTGAAGGGATAACCACTTTTTCATTTTGGCTTCTACTTGTTTAGAGGAAAATGAATTGTAGTTCAAATTCCACTTTGGAACCAAACATCAATTAGGTCCGTAGCATTAAACTTAGATGTATTTTTCCACCACATCTCACACAGATGCTAATCGACAATATAATGAATACAAGGAAGCCAAAATTACTATTTAGAATACTCTTAGAGCACAAGATCAGCAGGGAAAAACTGATACACATTAGGGTTATTTTGTGCACCTAACTTACTGAACTACGGTATGGAAGGTGCAGAGAGTGCTGCATCTACCAGTGTCCGGCGGTGGTCTCCGTAAAAAGGCGCCCGTGATCGAGAAAGTCGGGTAAAAAAATGGGGTAAAGTTACACGGCGGGTGAAACGCGAAAGGCCGGAACGATGCAAGGCGACTTTCGCCAAGTCCATAAACCACCGAATTAGGAACAGTGAGAATACCGATCGAATTTTGCTCTCTATTCAAAATTCTGGCAATATTCCTCTGCAACGGGTTTTTCCTCGTTGTTTGCAAATTATAAAATTGGGTTACCATGCCTGATTGTGACTCTTGTGAAATCACAAGACCCTTTCTTGCCAAACCACAGCCTGGCATTGTGGCCCACTCAAGCAATGCTGACCTTGTGACTGTGAACGTTCCACAAATTTTTCATTTAAAAACATTCTGTCTTTTAATTAGAGCCCGAAATTATGGTTGGGATACCCTATTTCTGTGTCAACTAACTCCCTAAATATGGAACTCTTTGGCTGTTTTAACCTTGGCTGTAAACTTTGAGAGCTTTGGGAAAGGCAATCTTAGAAACATTCAGCCCATCGGCGAAGTCAAGAGGCACTTAAAGAATTCATGGGATATAAACATTAAAATATGAAGAGTTTACCGGGTGAAAAGACCCAAGCCCACCCACAGTACATTACTTGGACCCCACGTTAAATTCATCACCGCTTCCCACCTCGCTTACCGCACCTGTGAAGGATTTGAGTGGGCTCCAAGGAAATTTGAAAGGTCCTCGTTCATTACGAAGGGAGGAGCTGATTGTTTATTCAGAAAGGCACAAAAAGCTCTACCGAGACTAATTGATAGATTTCCACTTGTGGGAAAAATTAAAGCTCCACTTGGAGTCCGTGTGGAGTTCTTGATGCGAACTTGTTGCCGAAGTTTTATATGAAATGAGAGGAGGCCCCGAAAAGTGCTTCCACACTATTTGTTTCAGAATCAGCAACTCAAGATTTCTGTTTGTTTAAAGTTAACCCTTTGAGAACGAGGCCTGGAGGCACCATGGGTGGAGTCTACGAAGGTTGTAGATGTGGGAGTCCATTGTTAAGGCACCATGTAAATTCTGCCCATGGTCACTCAGGTCCTTGTCCTTAACCCTTAAATTCTTGTGACAGTTTCACACCAAAAATATTTCAAAACTGTTGGTTTTAGTGCGATGAGTAAGGAAAAAATGTAAAACTTTTATTTCTATTTTTAACCATATCATGTCAATTAACAATTATTAAATAACATTCTCTCAAAATTTCAAAAACTTTGACCGCACGGATCGTAAGATTATAGTGTTTGAAGTAGAGAAAAGGGCTCATTTTCTTCCCTGCGTCTAGTGGATTAGCAAACTTTGACTTCACTTGGTGTCAAATGTTTGCACTACACAAGGTCTGAATTAATTTCTAGCATGTTAAAGATGATACTAGTTCCTTGTACACCAATTTTTAGAGGTAGAGGAGGGGTGTAGCATACTCAAAAAAATTATGCAAGTTGTGTAGGTTCAATAATTGTCAAATCACGTTATATTTTTTTTGTGAACTTTATATGTTTAGATTGATAATCGGAACGGTCAATGCAAAGGTTCACACGACATAATGTTGTTGAGAAAATAAAAAGTGAAAAATAAGAAGATTTCTAAGTTTAATGTGAAAGAGAAGAAGTTTTTTTGGTACCGTGCCCAACAATATGTGACAATGTGTGAAAATGTTTGACTTGTGTTAATATGCTATTTTTCACTAAAGACAAGAACTTTTTTTTGACAGTGCAAAAGGAAATAATACTATTCCCCAGCATAGAAAATCTCACATTCAATAGAGTGTTCTAGCAAAAGTTTTTGGAGGTGCCCGACGTGCCCGCTCTCCCCATTTGAACTTCAAAATCCTATAACTTTTTCATGAAATTTTGGATTTAAGAAAAATTGAACTCACACAAATTTTTTAGTAATGTCCATCTTCGGTAAAAATATCAAAGAAAAATGTTTTAAATTGACCCCACAAGGACCTGCCCAAACCTTCTAGAGTCCCCTCAAGGGACTCTTGAAAATTTAGGGGTTAAAGGGTTAACTAACTTGAATCACAAATTGGATACTTTTGAGAATCCAATTCGATACACTTCATAAGAAAGCAAATTATTATTGTCGATTTGATATTACCACGCCGGAAAAGAATAGACATCTGTTCAAATTGTTGCAACCCATACGAGAAGGAAAAACATCTGTTCAAATTGATACAAAACATACCAAATGAATTTATTTTTCTTCCAAACTAAAATTGCAATTCCAGCAGCCCCCCACCAACTAACTTCCCCCACTAATTTAAACGCAGCCCCCAAAAACAAACATTAAACACACGTTCATGAAGACAGCCGTAAATGAAACGTCGCTGACAAGAAAGAAAACAAACCCATCAAAAAAAGCACCAAAAAAAGGCAAAAGAAAAGGTATACCACCTCAAAGAACAACAGAGTTTCTACTACTACTTAATAACCCATACCTCCCAGGCTCTTCTATTTGCAAACCCGAACACTCGAAAACGAAGAGCTCACGCGCCTGCACAGACACAGCGTCCGTCGTGAGCTCGCGCGCCAGTAGCATGAGGTGTGATCTGTGGCGGAGGTTCTGCGCGTTGTCTGCGCATCAGGAGGAGCGGGAGCGGAGGTTTCTGTGGAGCAGTTTCAAGCTGCTGCGTTTCTCCGTGTAACAAACGGTTGCCGCAGCTATGGTGGGGATACGGCGGGAGGCCTTCGGGCATGGGAAGAAGCGCGAGTATGTGAGTTCCTCGGAGGAGGAGGACGAGGGGGAGGAAGAGAGGTTTGAGGTGCTGCCGAAGCGGGTGCGCGTGATTTGTACCGACCCGGACGCCACGGACTCGTCGAGTGACGAGGAGGGCAGCTTCCGGCGGAGTCACGTCGTGATGCGGAGGGGAGTGTTGGTGCACGAGATTGAGATGCCGGGGGGCAGTGGGGAGAGTGGTGAGGAGAGTGAGGTGGAGGAGGAGTGTAAGACAATGCAGTGCTCGTTGAACTCGGCTTGCTCTGACGCGGGCGTGAGCTTCTATGAGAAGCCGGCGGGGGCGTGGCCGGGCAAGAAGAAGCCGGCGGGGAAGCCCAAGGGGGTCTCGAGGGCGGTGCCGATAGGGGACGGGAAGGAGAACGCGAAGAAGTATCGCGGTGTGCGGCAGCGGCCGTGGGGCAAGTGGGCCGCGGAGATCCGCGACCCGTCCAAGGGCGTGCGTTTGTGGCTCGGGACGTATGATACGGCGGAGCTGGCCGCGCAGGCGTATGACAAGGCCGCGAGGGAGATTCGCGGACCGCAAGCGCACACCAATTTCGACAGTGAGGAAGCAGATTTGGCGACAAAGAAGGCAGAGGAGGAGGTGGTTGTGGTGGGTGGCTCCTCGGGGTCCCAGCCCCTGTGCCTTGTGGAAGTCGAGAAGATCACCGCCAGCAACGAGGAGAGCTGCGTCTCGTTCGGGGACGACGTCGGGGAAGAGATACTCGGCGCGTGCGAGAGCTTGGAGGAGGATCTCCTGGGCGACGATGACGGGCTCTTCGAGTCGATGAGCGAGCACTCCTCCCCGTGCACCAGCCAGACCGCGAGCGCGCCCATCTCGACGTGCGAGGAGGCGTCGACGCCGGAGGTTTCCGCGGCGAGCTTCTCGAACGCCGAGGATGATTCGGGCGCCGAGTCGGACTCAGAGAACCACGGGTGCGAGCTGGAGGAAGTGTTCCTCCCCGACGACATTTTCTTCGACTTCCCTAGTTGCGTGGACGGCAATGTCGACGTGCTCGACTTCGCTGCAGGGTTTGATTTTGGCGACGAAGACCTCGCGTTCGGCGTGACCGAAACCGAGAACCTGGATTGGTTAACTGACGCGTCCGCGCTCATGGCGTAGTTTTTGGTGAATGTTTCTTTTTGTATTGCCCTATTTTTTTCATAACCACGGTGATCTGAAGATTGTCCTCTCGGAGGATGCGAGGTACCATATATTATGGGACTGATTGACCCATGTATTCATTTAACCATAGTGATTGACAACCCGAATAGCGGCACCACCAAATTTTGTAGCGGCTTGGCGAGTGGGTGCCCTCGATGTGTAACTGCCCTGACTTCGGGGCACGAGTAGGCAGGTTTTTTGTTACAGGCTCTGTAGAGTTGTAGTAGTGACGGGAGTATATGAGACATTGAGAGTCGTGCTCTGTAGTTGTAGTTTTGAGAGTACAGAATAAGTTATTATGTTGGGGAGGGGGTTTCTACTGTCTCGAGACCATGTAAAGCTTTGCATTTGTACGATATTTTGCCCGAACTGTATCTAGTGCTCACTCTTTTTAGCGGATAACGATCAAGGCCTGTTTCATGTTTTCCTTGTGTTTTGATAGCGACTGTTGTTAGCTTCGGTTGAAGTTGGCATGCCCATGTCTATGCTGTAGGATTTATGCGGTACACGCTTCAGGTGTGTCGTTGAATAGTCATCTCTTGCAGTCGATCGTAGTTGGTGATAAGCTTGGTTGACGACGAAGTAGCTATGGCTCCAACATCATGAAGCTTTTTCCGGGTGATAGTCTGTCTGCCCACGTCGGGTGCAATATTTCTGGCTTTCCCCCGGATCTTATCCCTTCGCACAAGAAGTCCACTGTGTTCATGCAGAGGAGGAGAACTTCTTTCACTTGCCCATGTCCTTCAATCTCACCCTTGCCCATGCAGTCGTCAGATCAAACCTTATTTGCATCGGACCAAATACCTAGCATCTCTTGTGCCGCTACCACAACTGACGTGAACTGAAAGGCCTGGACATGCAATCACTGGTCACTTGAAGTGCAGAAAGACACGGTAAGAGCCGGGGACGAACTTCCTTGGATGAATCTAGCACCCTTTCTGAACCTGAAAACCTGTATTGCATTGCCAACTGGTGCGCACACACTCGACGCGAGCTCCGAAATCGTTGGCGAGCGTCTCGCGCTGGAGCATCTCGTGACCGCCAGGGTAGTTATATGTGTCTGCCCGGTTTGGACCCATTCTGGCGCTGTCCAAAGCCGAGCTGTGCGCCTCCCCGACTCACGGGCTGCATTTCGGAGCCAAGTCCGCACCAAACTCACAGAAAACCGAAACATCATAGGAGCCGAGTCTGTAATAGAAAAGCAGGAAAAAAGTACAGTCTAACCCTGACAGTATCACACCCTCCGTTTAACTAAAAAGCGTGATATACTATAATCAAGGTGTGGTATGTTTGAGATGATAATTTGTATAATGTGATATTATCAAGATCAATAGAGAATTCAAACAAAAATAAAAGTAAAGGTAGAAGTAAAAACAAAAATAAAGGTAGAAGTAAAAACAATAATACAGGTAGAAGTAAAAACAATAATATAGGTAGACGTAAAAACAATAATAAAGGTAGAAACAAGAAGCTTTGTATCATCCTAAATGAAAAAAGTCCTGAGGTGGGTTTTAGCAAATCTCAGGCACATTCCCATGGTTGCAATTTATATTTGCAAATCTTGAAATCTCGTGAAGAGATGCAAGAAGACAAGAGGTACGCGGAAGTATAATTGTTATTCTTATTGGACTTGTAGAATAAAGTTATGCCATCTTACAGGAACAACTGTTGAGTGCCAACACGTCCGGCATCTTCAAAAACTATTGTTAGGACACTCTAATAAATGTGAGGATTTCAACACTTGCAAGTAATATTATTTCCTTTCATATTGTCCAAAAACATTTCTTGCCTTTAGTGAAAAAATGCAAGTCAAAGATTTTCACACGTTTTCACACATTGTTGGGCAAGGAACCAAAAAAAATCTCCTTTTTTACATAAAACTTCGAGATCTTCATGTTTTCTCTTTTTATATTTTCAACTACAAGATGTGGTGTAAAACTTCTCATTGACCGTTTAGGTTATGATTCTAGAACACGTGAAGTTCACAAAAAAACAAACTTGAATTGGCACTTTTTGGACCTTCACTCCTTGCACAATTGTTTTAAATATGCTACACCCCTTCTTTACCTCTAAAAATTCGTGTAGAGGGAGCTAATACCATGATCAAAATGATGGTATAAAATTTAGACCTTGTGTAGTGCAAAAATTTGAGACCAAGTAAAGCCAAAGTTTGTTGATCCCCTCATTGCAAGGAAGAAATTAATTGGTCCCTACTTCAAACATTGTAACCTTTCAATCCGTGCGGTCATTGTTGATCAAAATTTTGCGAGTATGTTATTTAACCCCTAAAAGACTAAGTGTCATAAAATGACAATTTGAAAGTTTGGTCAGGTTCCTATGGTGTCAATTTGTAATATTCATCTTTGAAATTTTTAATGTAGATGTGCATTACCAAAACCTCAATGAAAAAACAATTTTTTTATAAATCTAACATTTATTGAAAAAGTAATAGGGTTTTGAATTTTAAATGGAGAGAGCTGGCATGTCGGGCACCTCCTACATTTCTATTGTGGTCATGTTTAACCCCTAAAGGACCAAGTGTCCCTAAGGAGAACGATTTTGATTTTTGGCAGGTTTCTAAAAATATAAAACAAATACTTTTTTAATTTTATTTTTTCCAGATTGTCCCTAATAAGAGCTTCGTGGGGTTTTTTGTTTTTGTTTTTTGGACTCATAGTTTCAAAGTTATTGGCCTTCAAAGTAAAATATGGAGACGTGGGCAGCCTGGGCAGCCCTATGAACCAATGAAATACAAGTGTCAAAGGGGGCCAATACATAGGGGCACAAGGGTGGAGGAAGGGTGGGGCAACCCAAATCATGGATGGGAGAAGAACCTTGAAAGATGCCTTTCATAAAAGTCAAGAAAATTCTTTGACCCTAAATTTCTTTGACAATTTCACACCAAAAACACTTCAAAATTGCTTGTTTTAGTGCAACGAGTAAGGACGAAACCAAAAACTTTTACTTCTAGTTTTAACCGTAGGATCTCAATTGAGACTCATTAACCCCTAAAGTACCAAGGCAGTTTTACACCAAAAACACTTCAAAATTAATGGATTCTAGTGCAATGAATAAAGAAGGTAACAAAAACTTTTATTTTTAGTTTTGACCGTAGGATCTCAGTAAAAGCTTATTAATTAATACATGTACAAAATTTCATAAACTTTGACTGCACAGATTGAAAGATTATAGTGTTTGAAGTCAAGCAAATGGTTCATTTTCTTCCCTGAGTTTAGTGGATCAGCAGACTTTGACTTCACTTGGTGTCAAAATTTTTCACTACACAAGGTCTAAATCTATTACCATCTTGTTAAGCATGATGTTAGCTCCTTGCACACCAATTTTTAGAGGTAGAGACGGGGTGTAGCATATTCAAAACAAGTGTGCAAGGAGTGGAGGCTCAAAATTTGTTAATTCACACTTTAACTTTTTTTGAACTTAATATGTTTTTGATTGATAATCCGAATGGTTAATAAGAAGGTTTGCATTACATATTGTTGTGGAAAAAATAAAAAGTGAAAAATATGAAGATCTCTAGGTTTTATGTGGAAAAGAAGAAGTTTTTTTGGTACCTTGCCCGACAATGAGTGACAATGTGTGAAAATGTTTGACTTGGGTTGGAATGCTATTTTTCACTAAAGACAAGAACTTTTTTTTGACAACATGAAGGGAAATAATATTACTTGTGAGTACTGAAAATCTCACTTTCAATAGAGTGTCCTATCAAAAGTTTTTGGAGGTGCCCGAGGTGCCCGCCCTCCCCATTTGAAATTCAAAACCCTATAACTTTTTCATCAAATGTCCAATTTAGGAAAAAATTGTTTTCCCACTAAGGTCTTGGTAATGCCCTTCTATGGTAAGAATTTCAAAGATGAATGTTTGAAATTGACACCATAGGAACCTGACCGAATTTTCAAAAAGCCCGTTTTGGACACTTGGTCCTTTAGGGGTTAAGTAACTCACATAAAATATTTCATAAAGATTGACCGCAGAGATTGTAGTATTATAGTGTTTGAAGTGGAGAAAAGGGTCCATTTTCTTCCTTGCGTTTTGTGGATCAACAAACTTTGACTTCACTTGGTGTCAAATATTTGCACTACACAAGGTCTAAATTCATTTCCACCATGTTAAGCATGTTATAAGTTCCTTACGCTCCAATTTTTAGAAGTAGAGAATGGGTGTAGCATATCAAAAAAAATTGTGGAAAGAGTAGACGTTCAAAAATTGTCAACTTGCATTATATTTTTTTGTGAACTTAGCATGTTTTAGAATGAAAATCCAAATGGTCGATTAGAAGGTTTACACCACATATTGCTGCGGAAAAAATAAAAAGTAAAAAATATGATGATCTCAAAGTTTTATGTGGAAAAGAATAAGTTTTTTGGTACCTCGCCTGACGATGTGCAATAATGTGTGAATTTTTTTGACTTGGATTTATTTCTTTTTTTCACCAAAGACAAGAATTTTTTTTTGACAATATGAAAGGAAGTAATATTACTTGCTTACATTGAAAATCTCACATTCAATAGGGTGTCTTAGTAAAAGTGTTTGGAGTTGCCCGACATGCCCGCTCTCCCCATTTGAACTTCAAAACCCTATAACTTTTTCATAAATGTCGGATTTAGGAAAAACTGGACTGACACTAAGATTTTAGTACTGTCCATCTACTTTAAAAATATCAAAGATTTTTTTAGAAATTTACACCAGAGGAACCTTCTTGAACCTTCTAGAGTTCCCTGAGGGAACTCTTGGAAATTTAGAGGTCAAGAAAAAAAAATTAAAAATTGAACTGGGTTTTGCCCGTCAACATTCCGTGGAACCGGTGTTTAATTTATTTAATCTTTTTTTTTTCCTTGTGTGAACAAAAGTGTAACGACTCTGACTTTTAGGGGAAGTGGGTGAGATGATGTGGCCCAACATTTGATGAACAAGACCCATTTTTAAAGAATGCCATACCAAAAATTGCTTGGATAATTCAATAAATTGTTCACAATTAAACAATTAACTGTTTTTACCCAATTCCCCCCCCCCTATATTAGTGAAAAATGGAATGCCAAGTTTGAACCGTTGGGATTCTCAAATATGTAAAGTTGTATGCAACAAACATTTCCACTCCATTTTAAAAGTCATTGTCACGTTTTTGTACCCCAATACACCAAACTATTTATTTCAACATGCTTCACTCCTCATTTTGACCTAAAATTTTGCACACAATTAGCTAACATCATATGAATCATATTGGTAATGGTTCTGAATACACTTTAGTGTAAAGGTTACAAGATATGCAAAGTCAAAGTGGGTTGACCTTGCCATGCAAGGGGCAAAAAAAAACTATCTCTTGCACTTCAAACGCTATAATCATCATATCCGTGTGGTGGATTGCAACCAAAAGAGTATGGCATATTTATATATGAGTCTATTTTTAGATCTTGCGGTTAAATGTCCATAATCTTGCTCAAAATGTGATTTTTGTACCTCTTTTTGACAGTGGTAGTTTTGGACTAGTATTTGATCAAAATTGCCAAGGAACTTTAGGGGTTCATATTTTTGCATGTGCTCAAGGTAAGATTTTTTTATTTGGATTGAATCCTATTAATAGAATGAGAACGCAAGTATTTGATGTGCACTAAACTTTATGTTTAGTGTAGTGAGTACTACATGATTTGAAAGTGCTATTGGATTTTGACAATATTTTGATGAAGATTTTTACTAAGAGCACAAATACCTATACTACTCAAAGAAGGTGATCAACATTGTTGGTAAACATATTCATCTAGAGTAAAAACTTACAGCCTTCATGAATCATTTAGTGAGGCTACACTTAACGTAAAGGATGGATGGTAATGTGGGGTGTGTGAAATGGGGTACTGTTTGTATCCAAGTAGATAAACCATGCCTCTGTTCATTATGAAGGACCACTATGTTTGGCAGAAAGTGTTGGTACTGTCCTTGCCGACTCCTTTCATTACCTGCCACTAGGTCCTTGTTCACCCTCGCTGCCCGCTGCCCGGAGCCTGGGAGAAAGTTTCAGGAGAGCTTTTTGAGTGTAGCTAGTTTTTTCCCCCGAGGTTTGACCACTTCAGGTGGTGTCAGATGAGCCATGGCTTTTGTACTAACTATCACAATGTGGGGTATTTATGTGGGCGGCAATAAATACCATGGACAGTGGGGAGTTTTTTCCCCAGTAAATCAAGACAAAAAATGGACAGCAAACATTCAACTTAAACGTTCATCATCAAGTGCTCATGACAAACATTTAAGAAAAGTATGTGGGAAAGGAGCAAAGTGTGGTTTAGTTCCGGTGAGGAATTTCCAATGCCTAAATCACCCACTGAAGATAAAGCCAATGACCTTAAAATACACTAATATTCAGTTGGTGAGAATATTTCAGATGGCAAAGACTGCACAGCTACTTTTGCTAGCATGGCAGCCATAGCCTGAAATTAATTCCATCACCAAGCTTTTGTTTTTGGTGCTCAGATATTAGCAAGTGGTGATGATTTACAATACCTGGTCAGCGTTCCTTTTCACCTAAAAAGCTAGCTGAACTAGAGACAAAACACAGCAACTTACTGGAGAACAACCAAGCTATTTATTTGAATGTAAAAAACCAGCCTGATTTTCACAGAGATGTTATCTCATGTCATGAGATGAGAATGGCGTTTTTAATGCCCATGCATGCAGAGTGATCAGTGATGTACGGTAAATTCATCAGATAAGCTTGTCCCTGAACACTGCCATTGAGTCAACAGCAACATTCATGGATGAGGCTTAATATATTGAATACTCTTTTCTTCAACATATTTCTTGGTCAATTTTCTCTTCATTCCACTGTTCAGAGGTAAGTTGAGTCTTAGTAGAAGAAGAGTAACACTGACATTGTTGACCAGAGGTAAAAGTGAGGCTGTTGTAGATAGCGCTACTACTTAGGTCGCAAAATGAGCCTTCATATCTTTTTTTGAAGGGATTTGAGGGCAGTGTTTTCTAGTGTAGCCTGCTGAATGTGAGATGTTTGCTCCAGTAAGGTCACATGATGTGTAGGAAGAGCATGGCATACAAACTGTACCCTAATGGAATGATGACAGTGTATTTTGCAAGCAAGTTGGTGTCCCTTGAGGAGGTCTCCTGACACACCCAAATTCTGTACCACAGAAACTCACACAGAGCTCAAAAAAAAACAAAGGCCAGTGGTTAGAAATTCCACAACTGTACATGCTAACACAGAGAAATTATTTCTTACCCCTAATTTTCCTTGACAATTTCACACGAGAAACACTTCAAAACTACTAATTCTAGTGCAATGAGTAGCGAAGGAAACAAAAAAAATCGTATTTCTAGTTCTAACCGTAGGATCCCATCTAACACTTAATAAATAACATACTCATAAAATTTCATCAACTTTGACCGCATGGATTGAAAGATTATAATGTTTGAAGTAGAAGAATGGTTCATTTTCTTCCCTGCATTGAGGGGATCAGCAGACTTTGACTTCACTTGGTGTCAAAGTTTTGCACCACACAAGGTCAAATTTTATATCACCATGTTGATCATGGTATTGACTTTTTGTACACCAATTCTTAGAGGTAGAGAAGGGGTGTAGCATATTAAAAAAAATTGTGCAAAGTGTGGAGGTTCAAAAAGTACCAATTCATGTTTTAATTTTTTGGGAACAACACATGTTTTAGACTGATAGTCTAAACAATCAATAAGAAGGTTTTTGCCACGTCTTATAGTAGGAAAATAAGAAGTGAAAAATATGAGTATATCAAAGATCCATGTGGAAAAGAAAAAGTTTTTTTGGTTCCTCGCCCGACAATGCGTGGCAATATGTGAAAATCTCTTATTTGGAATAAAATGCAGTTTTCCCCTAAAGACAAGAAACGTTTCTTGACAATATCGAAGGAAATGATATTACTTGCTAGTATTGAAAATCTCAAATTTACTAGAGTGCTCTAGCAAAATGTTTTGGAGTTGCCCGACGTGCCCGCACTTGACAATTTTTTCTTTAAGATGGCATATGTTTTTTTCTATAAGTCCAATGAGAATAAAAAATTATACATCCAGGTACCTCTTGTCTTCTTGCATCTCTCTACAAAATTTCAAGAATTTCAAATATAAATTGCAACCATGGGAACGTGCCCGAGATATGCAAAAGCCCACCTTGAGACTTTTTTCATTTAGGGGTCAAGAATTATATATATTGATAAATATTGAAATTACCACATGTTTCGATGTTCAATTTTTTTAAAATCCACTTAATTGAAGCTTAATATTGTGACCACACTTGTTCTAATTTATGTTTGTGGTGTAGAATGCTGCATGCATTTGTGTCTTGTGATTTGTCTTTCCATCCATGTTTTGTAAACAACATTGCATAACCTCTTCATGAGAGCGGTGGGCATGGGAGTCTACCATTGTTTGCTTAGAGAGGCAGTGAGGGAATAGCAAGAGTTTCAGGGCATAATCATCAAATGTGAAGGGATGTATATAACGTGCTGAATTATCATTCATTGACACGCCTTGTGTGGTGTGGTAACTGTTAGTGAGCAAACTCATTAGTCAAGTCCCCAAAAGCAAAGTCAAGAGCGCTTTAAAGAGAATTCTTTAATGTGACTTCCTTACTTCACATGTGTGGACTGGAGGTGGCCTTATAATTACGCCTTCGAGCCCCAGAGTTTGTCAGTGGTCAACCTCTACGTAACTCTTCAGAGGTGTACGAGAGTAGTGAACCATTCATGGTAGACAAACAAGAACCAGGTGCCCTGTACGCACAGGGAGAGAAAAAGCAGCATAATGGATTATTCTCCTGCTCCCACGTCTATGCATAATCTTGAGTGCTTGGTACCAAATTATGACCTTGTAATTCGCCACCCTGGTTGTATAGTGTCCTACAAAGGTTGACATCAGAAAATTGGTCCACACCTTCCCCTGATGCGGAGGATTACGGGGCAGATTCTGCACTCCACTTGTTGTAGCTGTCCATGGTGCATGCGATGATAAACGAGGGAGAACACTTCAATTGGTCAACAGTCAAATGAGACTCATGCATCCAAATATACTTCACTAGTACAAATGGGGTTGCTTTCAACTTTTTTACACTATGCCAAATATTTATCACCAAAACAATCCCGTGTGTACTAACCATGGGTCTCGGGCATACTGTATTTGAAGTGGGACTGCACACAAGCATGTACTTGCACACACAAGGACTCTCATGCTTCATTGTGCAAAACTTGTGTTATAATTCAAGCATGCCAAGATTATGTAAAATATGGAGTTCAATTTGGCAATTCAGCATGTGTATGTTTGGCACGGATATGCTTTTTGCCTGTGTAGACCCTCAGGCCATTTAGATTGCCCCATGCCTGTTTCTTAATATGTTATACTACTTAGGTTCTGGTTTGTTTTGAAGCCCAAATATAGGCAACAAGTACAGAAGTAGAACCATTTGTTTATGAGGTACACTGTTCCATGATGGTGTAATGTTTGGTAGATTGTTGTGTGTACACTCAATCTTGATGAAGTTAAAGAAGGGAACATCATTCACTATGATCAGGGCAATTGCAGTAGGAGCATGGCAATTTTTGAGACATTATAGCAACATTTAATATTTTCTTCAAACATAATATTTCCTTCAAACATAATCCTTTCTTCCACTGATATGATCGGATTTGAGCTTGAATGCATGTTAGTTGAATAATAAACATGTGTAAGTGAACTACATGTATAAAATTTAAATGTACAAATAGAAGCACAAGATCATTACATCATTGAATTTTTTTTATTTTGCCTGCAGAATTTTCCTCCTATTCTTTGGGTCACATATGAGATTCTTACTCCATCCCAAGAATTTAAAAATCCTCAATATAGTGTTACTCATTATTAATTTTAAACAATGCTGCTATGATCCTAGGAGATGTACTAACAAAATCTTATAGGTTGAAACAAATGATTCAAATTAATACAACCCAAAACCATAAGTGTTACCTCTATAAGTGTTATAATTCCATATGTGTTACGGAAATTTTGCTCCCGTCGAAAAACACACTTATTAACACTAGTAGGTGTTATGTCTTAAGTGTTATGAGATTTCTTGCTCCTTTCTTTGTTATTTCAATTCTGTAAGTGTTAAAGTTAGGGAAAACGACATAATGATGAGCCATACATTTTAAAACTTCTTCACATATGTATTGTACCATATGTTTTAGGAATAACCTTGTAGATTCTCAATTCAAAATTGGAGAGTGGAAGTGGGAGTTTGAAGTTAGTGGGGAGTGGGGCAATCAAAATTAGAGAGTCCGGAGAAGAGAGTGGAGGACAGAGAGTTTAGAAAGGGGGCAGTGAGTCAGGAGAGGGGTCCATGGGAGCGAGTCAGGAGAGTGGGTCGGGAGAGGGGAATCTGGGTTCAGGTTGGGAGTTGGGATTCAAGTCAAAGTTCCGGGAGGGGAGTTGGAAGAGGGTGAGTGGGTCAGGAGAGTCGGGGGAGTGGGTCAGTAGAGGGGAGTCGGCTTCAGAGTCAACGCCAACTAGAATTGTTGAACAACATCAGTTACAAGCATCATCAGCACAAACTTTGGCACTAGGCGCCACAATTATTTTTTGCACTAGACATCCTCAATATTTTTTGCACCAAACACCTAATTATTTTTTGCACGAGATTATTATATGTATCACGCACGAGTTTGTATCTTGGGTGAGAGTTCATCATGGAGAAAGGTCACAAATTCACCTTCAAGGAGAAGCAATACATTATTTCTCATAATGAGACGTTGTTGACGGAAGGGCAGAAAATTAGCAACAAAGCTTTGACTCAGTGGGCACATGCCAAATTCAATGCCTCATTTTCTCAAATGAGTATTGGGAGACTTTTGAAACGGGTGGAATTGTTTACGAATGTGGATGTGGGCCATTTGGGTGACCATATCCAATGATTTGGTGATAGGTGCAACAAAGCAATTCTATGCTTTGCTACCAAGAGATCCTAGTGAGAAAGAGCTTCAGTTATCATATGGTTGAATTGGCAAGTTTAAAAAAAGGTTTAATATCATGGCATTTATTCACCATAGAGATGATGCTCAGCTAATACTTCAATAGAGGTTTTGGAGAGGATGGAAGAGATCAAAGCTATTGAATCTTAGTACTGTACAATAGCAATGATGTTTCTAACATGGACGAGACATGTCTTTTTTTATAGGTTGGAGCCAAATTGTGCTTTGGCTATCAAAAGACTATCTAGGAAAAAGAAACAGAAGGAAAGAATTTTCATATTGCTCACTACAAATGCTATGGGAACCATTTGTCTTACTCCACTCATTATTAATCGATTTCTAAAGCCTAGGGCTTCCCCTTCTAGTCATATTCAATATTCAGAAAATCTAGGAATTAAGCGAACCGCTCATAAGAAGGCTTCAATGACTACAAAGATTTTTGAGCAGTTTGTACTGGATTTTGAGAGGAGGATGGTATTGGCACAAAAAGAGAAGGTGATCTTGCTTCTCAATAACTTCTTTGGGCATCAAGTGCCAAATGTCGGTTCACGGTTGAGGGTGACACAATTAGTATTCTTACCTTAATCACCACGAGTTGCTTTCAGCCTATGGATGCATAAATTATTGCATTAATAAGGCCTAATATCAAAAATTGATGAATCAATATCAAATAGATTGTGTTACAGCAACAAAAAAAATTTGCAATTGATGTCTATCAAGTTGTGGTGATGGTTGAGAAGGCATGGCATATTGGAGTGACCACTTCAACAATTCAAATAGTTGGAAGCATACAGGTATTCATTTCGTCTTGTTGAGAAGGAGACAGAGGAAACTAGACGTGTGAAAGAAGTTGATGAAGTTGTTGCTTTATTTCATCAACTCACTTTGTTGTCATCGGATTTTGTGGAAAACGATGCTGTGGATGCTCATGAATTTATATATTATGAGTTGGAGTTTGGTTTAAACAATCCCTATCAATCCACTAACAAGGATTTTCTTGATATGCTTTCCTCTAAACATCAAGATTTTGATGATGATGAGGCTATCATTGATGTCGTAGAAGAAGTTGTTGGATTTGGTACTACTAAGCGTGCTCTAGAGACTTTGAAGAAATATTTTGAACAAAGACCAGATGATGTTCTATCACACATCATGACCGTTTAAGTACTTTAAAAGGAAATTTCATCTAATCATTTGGAAGATTCTCATTAAACCACTACAGACCCTTTCTTTCACTTAGCTTAGTTGGAAGAATCTTGTCAAAACTACTACACTATAGTTTATTTAGTTGAATTATGATTTATCTTTTGTACTTTAATCCTTTATTTCTATAAACGTTATATTTTTCATTTTGAAGTCTTATAAGTGTTATTTCTATAAATTATATTTATTATTGCTATGCAATCCTATAAGTGTTATGTGTCAGATGTCTATATGTGTTATAATTTTTTTGCTCTTGACCTATAACACTTATAGGGTTTCTACTGTAACTTAGTAGAATTTTCTTGAAAGTAAAAGGGGGTGATCCATTTGTCACCCCCCTACTTTAAGGTCTTCTCTTAGTAATTGGGACCACATGGAAGGAGTGACTTGGCTTGGAAAAGGAGTGGGGAAGCTCTTTGAGAACTTGGAGTACTAAGGAAGTCCAACCCATCACTGCCACCTTCCTATCATTACCACTCTATACCTAACATCATTAACATCATTACCACTCTATGCTCAAGATGATGGTAATGGATTTGGACCTTGTGTAATGTAAAAATTGGACATCAAGTGAAGTCAAAGACTGCTGATCCACTAAACGCAAGGAATAAAATGAACCCTTTTCTCTAATTAAAACACTATAATCTCAAAGTTTATGAAAATTTGTGAGTATGTTACTCAATATCTCTTAATTGAGATCCTACTGTTAACTCTAGAACAAAAAGTAATTTGTTTATTCGAGCTGTTATAAAGTGTTTCTGGTGTGAAATTGTCCAAAAAAAATTAGGGGTAAGAAAAACTGATAGGAAAACTCTAATACTACCAACTTCTACACCCTTCCTAAATTTCAAATACATTTGTCAATGCATAGACCACATTAGGATATCCTGCATTTCCTCCAAGCATACAGAAGTTGGCAGAATTGAATCATTTTTTAATTGTCCTACATCACATGCTGCACATGTTTATGCCCAACATGAACTCAATGGATCAGGAGACACACAAATCGACCGTGATGAGTCAATGCCCCAAAACTAACCTCTCTCTGGTCTTCCTGCTGCTCAATTTCCTCTGCAACTGCAAAAATACAGTCTCCTGCTCTTCCCTGAGCAGTAGTACCTGGACACCTATCCAGATTTTATCACATGCATTTAAAAATATTATAAAATGATCCCCCAAGTCCACACCAAGTAAGGCCAAAAGAACAGGCCAGTTCCCGTCACTGGAACACCATCATAAATGTAGCACACCAATTACCCCTAATAATGCCACCCACACTACACTAAATATCACTTTTAGTGTAGTGCCCAGTAAATGACTTGTAAATGCAATAAGTTTTTACTCTTGATGCCAATTTTAACCAAGAGCACAACTCTCTATAGTATTCAAATAAAAGGATCATTATAATCATAGTTGGTAAAAATATTCACTTAAAGTAAAAATATTCATTTAAAGTAAAAATACTCACTTAAAGTAAAAATATTCACTTAAAGTAAAAACTTATAGTATTTATAAGTCATTTACTGGGCGCTACACTAAAAGTGATATTTAGTGTAGTCAAAATTTTAAATGTTACAATTCTATTTTACCAGGTGTGTCAAGAGAAGTCCTCCTACATGAACCCTTAACCCTTTAAGGATTATGGTCGATTGTGGTCGCTGACAAAAAAACTCTACGATCCTCATTGATTTTGTGAGCAACCAGATTCGACCATTGTCCTTAAAGGGTTAAACAACCTACAAGAGTCTTATGTATAGCAAAGTACGGCGTCTATGTGGCAGTGATTGGAAATCGGAACGGTTGATGAGAACCATGCACCAAAGCTACTTGTTCGACTTCTCGGGTGAGGATTCCATTCACACAATTGCATGTTCAATGTGTTGTAACCTATTGTATAGCTTCACCACAGTGCCACGTTGGGTCTACAAAGGTTAAGGATAAGGGCAACAAAGAGCA
This sequence comes from Bryoerythrophyllum caledonicum, assembly GCA_963971425.1. NCBI lineage: Eukaryota > Viridiplantae > Streptophyta > Bryopsida > Pottiales > Pottiaceae > Bryoerythrophyllum > Bryoerythrophyllum caledonicum. Next base: position 26,153,156 of record OZ020522.1, read on the forward strand.
TTGCAAAGAGTGCTAGTTATAGCTGCAAAGAGTGCTACACTAACTATGATGTTTAGTGTAGTCACACTACCTATGATTTGAAAGTGTTGTAAGTTTCGACCTTTGACAAAGATTTTTAGTGAGAGCACGACTATCTACACTACTCAAAGAGGGTGATCATTGTTGGTAAAAGTAGTGATCAAGAGTAAACACGGAGAGCATGTTCAAATCATAGTGTAAGTAAGGATGCAATAAACATCATAATCAGTGTGGTCACAGCTGCAAAGAGGGGATGCAAAAGTGGAGTAGAGGCGGAGTTGCTGCGTGCCATCCAGCACGATGGATTGATGAAAACCGAGTGCAGAGTGCGAGAGGCTGGCGTTGAATAGCCCTTGGAGCACAGAAGGGAAAAACCAGGATACTCAAGAAGTTATGACATGGAGTAAATGGTTAGTATGGGTGGCGCTATCAGCGCAGTCCTCCGAGTGTGTGGTATTATTTTGGAGCCTGAAAAGCGCGCCAACGCCTGCCGTTGGTCAGACCCCGCAGTTGCCGTCTGACGTGTCATACTGGGGCAGTGGGGCGCCCATCATCACAGATACTCTACGGCGCGCCATTCGTCAGAAATAGTCGGCATCGCTCCTCGTCGTCCTCCTCGTCGCTCATCATCATCCCCATCAAGAATCCCAGCGCCACTGAACACCTCACTTACTCGGAGTTACTCCACTCACAACTTGTCAGCTCCATTCTAACCCGTCACCAGTTTACTCCCTCCCCAGTAACTTAACAAAGTTGCTGAAGAACAATTCCCCTCACTCCAGGTTCCTTCTGCTCACCGCTGCCGCGACGGTCACCGCCGCACTGTCGTCCATAGCATTTTCTACACCACAAATGGGGATGAATGAGACTTGATTCATGCACCAACATTCCCTGCATAGCGCCTCACGATTCATCTCTTCCATTCTTGACGTGCATTCTTTTTACTGCAACTGAAGTGGGGTTTTTTTTTTTTTTTTTTTGCATATTCTTCTCATGGATGTTAGATTTTAAGTGCGTCTTTCTATTTCTAGTATGTCTAGGAATTGATGCTTTTGTGTGGTCCCTCTGAGTTGCCGTGTGATCCCTCTAGGTTGTCTTCTTTTGCCATCACCTTGTTTGGAAGACTTTCCAAATACAGTGTGGATGGGAGGCCATGCTGTGCCTGTGCAGCTGTGCATCTGTGCATTTGAAGCAGGGTGACTGATTACCGCTCCCTTCTCTACCCTACCTAGATATCAGGGAGACAATGTAGACTCTCTTTACGTGACTCCTAAAAGCATCTCCACTGGCTCTCAATATCGGTGGAGAGCCGGTTGGAGAGCTCGTGGGGCTAGCTCCAGCCCTACTCTCAAAAGGTTTGAAAAGGTTCTCCAAAGAGCTCCACCAGTGTTGTGAATCGGTGAAGATGCTCTGAAAGGGTCATTTACACTTGGGATAGAAGGGGGTGCGGGTGCAAGAGGGTTTCCTTTTTTTAGTCTCCAAGTTTGTAGGAGGGGGCGGCAAGCGGGTGCAAGAGTGGGTGCGGCCACACCCACTTTGAAGTGGGTGCAGGTGCAACGAAGTGGGTGCAGGTGCAACGAAGTGGGTGCTGGAAAATTTGAAAGTTGCCTTAAAATAAAAAAGACACAATTACAACATGATAAGTCTTATCAAGTTCATATTTTAACAATTTTATAAAATTAAAAATACAAAGTAAAAGTTTTCTACTGTAAGATTAAATGGTCTAAATTAAAAGTAATCAATTTGAAATTCTAATTTCATAAAGTAAATAGAAATTAAGTATAAAATCGACTTTTTACTTCTATGACCAATATAAATATTATAAATGTGCAATGTTATATTTGTTATATTCACTAAATATATTGATTTATTTTTAAAAATTAGAATATAAAACATTGGCGGCAATGGCAAGAATTAGTACACCTAAATTAAAACATTGCAAACAATTGATTAACATATATTTAAGAAGAAGATAAAAAAGAGTCTCAAATGACAATGATGAATTTTATGTGCTCATATTTCTCTTATTTTTATCTTCATTCTCATCTATTCCAAAACCACAATATTATCTTCCAAATAGAACTATGTGATTGGACTATCGGCAAAAAGTATTCTGGGAAAAAATTTGCACAAAAGAGTAGATGCGTAGAAGGGATCTTTTAGATAGCCGTTGGACAAAAGAGTTTAGAATGACTCATAGGCAATTTTATAAACTTGTCGAAATGTTGTCTCAAAAAAAAGGGAGAGGGAATAGAAGGAAAATAAATCCAGAGATGTCACATGATTATTTAAATTCTTTTGTAGCTGCATACAAGGAAGTTGCGGCTATTAGAGATGATCGGGAAGACAAACAAATGCAAAGTTTAATTCATGCATTAAGTGGAATTCCAACAAATAAAGAAGAGACAATTTTAATAGATGAAGAAGTGCAAATTATTGGAGACAACCTTAAAAAAGAAAAAAACATTGAAGAAAAACATACAAACATTGAAAAAGAGAAAGGTAAAACATGTGATAAATCTAATTTTCCATAATATGTATACATATTGTTTTGTATATCTTTCAAATATTAAACATAATGTATTGATGTATGGTCTTACTAAACATGATTAACAAGAATTTGGTGGATGGAGCCATTATTTTTGACATGAGAAGACCAAGAAATCTTGAAGATAGATGGCTAAGTACTTCAATAATGAATGTTGCGTTTAAAATATTATATGATGATATTTTAGTACATAGAGGATTTCATCCTCATGAAACTTGCTTTGACGGCAACTTGAAGAAGCCAAGACCACCATTGCTAAAATCATGTCTCCAATTATTTCATCATAAAGAGTATATGAATTGGATGTTAATATATTTTAATCCCACTAGCAATCTCTTTCATCAATGTCATGTATATGACACTTTGGGTAAACATGATATTGATTTTAAAATTTTGAAAAGATTTGGTATTCCTGAAAATATAGAATATAAGTACATTTATGTACAACAAGCTGATTTGTCATCTTGTGGATTGTATCTCATTAGCAGTGGATATAGCATACTTTAATGATTTTGAGAATGCAATTTATGAGTTGACACAAATGCATGTGCATTTGTATAGTTTTATTTTGAAAAGGAAGATGATACCATTTCCTAAGATTGTATTATGAGATTTAATCAAAAGGCTATAAAGATGTTGGCCCATTTTATATTTTTAATAAAAAACCATTAATATTTTATTTTTGAAATAAGAAACTAGTGTTTCATTTCATATTACTTAAAACTAAAAGAATGATTTTCAACAAAATTCTGTAAAAAAATGCATCAACGATGCCATGGTAGTCTTCATTTCACAATTTTTGTGAAATAATTGCATGTTTTTTTAAGAATCATTTCTTTTATTATGTAGTGCATGAATTACAAATTTCACATATTACAACACACTTATGTTGTTTCCAATATTTCTACTTTCATTTAGAGGTTGACCACAAACCAAATCTTAATTTTCATATCATTCTTTCAATTTAATCCTATATTCCTTGGTTGAAAAACTCACCCTTCCGCCCCTAGTGCGGCTACCTCAAGTGTAAATGAAAAATGGTTCTTGATACAAGGGTGGAGAGAGCGGGGATAAAAAAATGGGTGCAGAAGTAGGTTCGGCCGCTCCAAGTGTAAATGACCCTTGAGAGCATGTCCACGAAGGCCACCTCCCTTGCAAAAATGCCTGGATTGGTGAGGTAGGCTGGTGGTGGCCTCCACCGTGCCAGCCAAGTGTGCCTTCTTGGTCGGGCATGAACCGGGGTTTGGTTTGAGGTGGGAAAAGAAGTCGATATGTTGTGGACATAGAATAATATGGCGAGGCGATTGGTCACTCAAGTGATGCCACATGGAATCAAGTGATTGGCTATGGGGAATTGGCTCTAGTAGTGGCTACGGAAATATCTATAGGCTGCCAACAAGGCGTTTTCTGTGCATTCTAGTTGTAAAGTTGTTATTCTCTCTACAAACGAGGCGTTTTCTATGGGAATTTTTGCATGTTGTTGTTATCTTTCCGAACCCCGGCCGGTGTTGTAGCCACCAACCGGCAACCAACCGCGGGGCGGGAAAAGGTGGGGCAGGAAAGGCGGGGCGTTTCTGGCCAAAGGTGGCTGGGCTGGCATCTCTTGGTGGAGACTTTCTAAGAGCATTTCCACCGTTATATCCCCAACCGATATAATTCCGGCCCTAGCTCATGGTAGGGGTGAAATCTCCTTAAATACTTCGGTCGAGCATTGCACCAAGCCTCAACCTTGGGTGGGTCCATTTTTTGGCCTTCTTACTTTTGGGGCTCCCGAGGCCTTTTTTGGATTTTTTTGCCGAATTTTGGGGCATGTGGCCTCAAGGTATCCTAAGAGAGCCTCCTTTAATCAAGTAGAACCCCTTCCAACATAAAAATAGGGGTCGATTTTGTCCCTACCCTCCCCCACCCTCCCAAGGCTGAGGCTTGGTGCAACGCTCAACTAGGGTATTTAGATAGATCTATGGGGGTGGGGTGCCCGACCTATCGGCCATGCTTGGCGGCCCGGTTCGGGAAGAGGGATGTGACTAAGGTCTTGTGGGACGGCATTGCCCAATGTTTTGCACGACCATGTTTAGTTTATTGAAGGGCAACACAACAAATAAAACCTCGCCATGTAATAGCCCATCTTTGGTATTTGCATTGGCAACGGCGCCACCCAAGGCGGCGGTCGGATTCACCCTATGACATCCGTACCGAGGGCCTCTCTCACCTACCGACTTCCGACCTAGTGTAGGGAGGAAGGGGGTGCGGGTGGAGATGCTCATATGCATTGAGCAATGAATTTATAAGTAATTGAATGACATGCTGCATTTAGGAATCTAGGAAGGGTATGAAAGGGAGTTGCATTGGGTTGCTAGTTGCTCTTACGTTGACCCACATTATAAGAAGATGTAAATTGATTCTCTACTTTGGTGGAGAAGAAGGCCAAAATTCTAGGAGATCTTTAATATTAACAATTGAAAGTGATAGAGTTATTTGTAAAGTGAGGCAAGGATACTATGGGTTTTTTTTTTTTAAATCATTTTTAATTATTAAAATCTGCCCTTAATAGCTTTAAGTTTCTATGATCAACTCAAAGAGGAAGAAGGCGGCTTAGGTTCATGGTACAACATGACTCTCTCCTCCTCCTGAAAGGGATCTAAAACTACAGTTTCTAACTTGAGTTCAGAGACTACCAAGCTCTTCCATTGACTGAATTCAAAGGATATGAAATAACCTTTTCCACATCTAGAAGCTTTTTAAAGGAGGAAAGATGAGTACTGTAAATCAAAAGATGGACATTTATAAAACTTTGGGCGAATATACAAATACCTCTAATGAATTTGAGGCAACTAATATTTAAATGTCCGGGAGAAATTGGTGCTTCGTTGGTTGAATCTCTAAGTATTTTGCCAAATCCATATAAATCTTTGTGATATATGGGTCCTAATCGGATGATATTTATCTAATAACAAGACAAATTGGTGTACAAAAATGGTTTTCTTTTAGGAAAGGTAGGATTTCTATTGTCTTAAAAAACTCCTTGTTTCCTTGAAGAAGGCAAATGTCACTCTTATAGTTCAACTTCAATAATACAACACTCTATACTACAACATCCTTGACTATGCAACACAATTTTAGGCAAGCAAACTTCCTAGTCTAAAATTACCCCCACACTGCAATTGCAACATATAATACTATGATATTTGAAAACCCTCTCTTCTCATGTTGTAGAAGTAACAAATGAAAAATATAGTACGTGAGAGACCTCACTTGTGATTGTTCTCTAGCATTAGCTCTAAGACTAATCCTCTCTTTAGCACAAACCATTAATTTGACCTTGGCTTTGTGCCTTGCCTGGCTGGTCATGGTGGGGGCTTGCCTTGTATTATTTTTTCTTTGCAATAAAGGTTCTCTTTATGTGTGTAAAAAATTAAAATTAATTTAATTTAAAAAAAAATTATATATATATAGATAGACTGTCATACTTTATCCAAAATACACTCATTTGTCCTTGGTAATAACAATGAGAACTCTAATCTCATAAATAGATCTTTGCAGTCTCCCTTCTTTTCTTGTTCACTCTTAGGTTTTGAAATGTTGGGTGTTATTTCATTTGTTCTCTAGGCATTTCATTTGTTGCAATATCTTTTGTGAAATATTGTCAACTTAGGAAACAACAATGAACTTTAGATCCTTATATCAAATCAACATAGGAATATTTGTTTCATTTTTGGTGAAACATTTTGTAATTCAATATATTCTCATAATGTTTCTCATTTGAACAAATATTCATGTCCTTATTTGTCATGTTTGTTACTAAATAAAACCTTGATAATGCAACATTTTTGGTCATTTTGTCATATTATCAATTTTGCAGCACTTACATTGTACAACATTTTCCCCGTTTCCCAAATCTGTCCTATTTGATAGATGAAAAAGTAGTTCACATCAGCATACTTTAATATACATGGCTTGGTACATGAGTGAGTACTTTCTAGTGGATGTCGCTGCAAATGAATTGTACCACCCACATTTGTACAGACATAGCTTATTGCTGAGCAAGGATGCTGCACTTTCGTGCATGATTTTGACCTGATTTACTCCCTGAGAATACGTACATGAATGGAAAATGATGAAAATGAAGGCTGTTTTTTGGAGTTAAAGCGATGGTATGATGAAGAATTCCATGTCCAAGAAAATCAGGGGTGCCACATCATTCTCAAGAGAAAGGCCATGTTGAAATTGGGAATGCGCAGGATGTTTTGCAGGGTTCAATGGGAACCATTCTCCATTGACACCCCCATATGAATGTATAAAGATTGGGAATGGTTGGGAATGGCTATTTTGGTTCAAAGGAGATGAAAATCAATTCTTTGAATCCATTTAGTTTCAGAAGTACGCAATATCAATAAAAATGACAGTTGTTTGGGATACTCGCTTGTCTACTCACCCTGTCTTTTTAGCACTTCGAGGAATATTGAGAATCCCATCAATCTGTCGAAAGAATGCCGAAAACGGACCTAACAACCTTGAACTCACATCCAAAAACCAAAACGCTCTCCAAAGTGCTAACTCAACAAGTTTGGAGCCTAGTAGTGTTGAGAAGTACAGAGTTGGTTGGAACCTCATCACTTCAATTTGATCAGCTTATTGTTTAGGGTATCTTGAAGATACAAAGATGAGGATCTTTTGTGTGTGTAAGCTTCCTGAGCACAAACCTGCCACAACTCGTTCACCTCAAAATCCCCAATTTTGAGGTGTAACGCGTAGCTTGGAGTGCAATTACACAGGCTTGGAAGCTGTGTCCGTGGAGAGCCCATCCTTCTTGATTGCAGGATGCTCAGATGATGTCACCAACATACATGTAAGAAGCAACATACATGTGCTCCGTGCGAGGGCCATGTCCTGAGCCTTCTGTCTTTGCAGGCCAAAAATGGTGGCAGCCTCACTCTCAGATACAAATCCTTGATTAACATTTGGAAGCAGAGAGACTGACATTTGAACCCCACATCCTGGACATGCACAGTGCAGCCGCACCTAAGGTAGAGGCACCCAATTCCAATCACTTCAGCCAGTTCCGGACTCAAATGACATTGTATGTCAAAAATATTTGTGTAGAAAGATGCGGAATTAGGAATGAAACTCAACAAATATTTTTTCAAATTTAATCACAAAGATTTGGAATTGATATAAAATTTAAAAGCCCAAAAACCACTGGAGCCCATAATCAAATTGTAGAGTAGGTGAGATTTGGTGCCCTCCTTTGCCCAATGTCAAGAAGTGAGAGTGAGTAAAAAGAGATAAGACATGCCATGGATAACCAACTCATGGAGGGGACCCAATATTGCCGATCAATGTGTTCGACTTTCAAGGCAAGGCTACTTATGAGAGCTCAATTGAGGTGGAGCAACCCAAAATTGCACACTTCATGACCCAATGCTGATAATGACTGGTGTTTTCAAGATTTTGAGTTATCAGTTTTGGGTCACTTCATACACCATTTCATGCACCATACCATGCATACTCTACTGATCAGAATTGGATGGCCGATCGGAATTAGGTGCCTCTACCTTAATCTCTTCTGTAACTTCTGTTGTTGCTTCATGATGAAGCTTCCTTTGTTCTATATATATACACATGCATTTCTTATGAGCTGTTTTAGTAAATTCTTGTAGGCCTCTGTGATTCTGTGATTGTTTGTAGAGTTCTCCATCCTTGTATTCATATCATCCACCAATCACTTGCCACCATTTTTTGTAATGGTGCAATCCATATTCAAATTCAAGATAATTGGACGAGAAATAAGGAGTTAGATACAAGTGTATTTATAGGAAACTATAGGTCCTCTATGTAAATAGTATCCTCCAACTTACCTTTAAAAAATTCTATTTGTCATGGAGTTTCAAAATTTTGAATAATTCCTGATAATTATTTGAATAAGTACAGATTTTTTAAGTGGAAGTTATTGTTTACCAACCAAACAATCAATCACACTCTCTACTGTAAAATTGTAGCACATCCTTCCTTGCAAAATCTGGAAACCAGACAAGAATCTAGACAAGTTGATTAAGGAGTGTCTAGGTTCATAATTCACATGCTTACAAAACTTTTGCAAACTTTGACCACATGGATTGGAAGATTATAGTATTTGAAGTGAAGCAAAACGTTATGTTTCTACCATGTATTGAAAATATCAATAGACTTTGCCTTCATTTGCTGTCAAATTATTACATTATACAAGGTTTAAATTTAATACCATCATATTTAGATGATATCACTTGCTTGTACACCAATTTTCAGACCTAGAGGATGGATGTGACATATTAAAAAAAAATTGTGCAAGAAGCTATGGTTAAAAACTTGCCAATACACACTTCATTTTTTTGTGAACCAAGTTTGTTATCAAATGAGAATCCACACGCTAGAAATGGTACACTACTCAAACCAATATTTATAACCATATATCCATATCGGGAAGTGTTGAGAATTTCAATGACGCGGCGAGACAGGAATCGCGCCGCAAGGCCCGTGTATTATCCAACGGTGGGTACATACACAGGCCAAGTCCCCACTGCAGGGAACTCCCCACTTCCCTCAACTCTCTTAAGTCTCTACTTCCCTCAAGTCCCACAAGTTCCTACTTCCTTTACTAAAATGATCTCTTATAAGTATTTATGTGTAGACAAAGAAAAACTCTTCAAATATGAATGACCCTAAAATTTTACTATTAAGTTCAAATCACCATACAAAATTTGTATTGGGACTTTCTCCATGTAATTAAGTGAGTTTTAATTTCTAGTTTCATACTTTATTAATTCATTTTTCAATTAAATTATTATTGGTTTAAATTTAAAGTTAAAATTTTAATAAATAGCTTAGAGTGTTCCTAATTCTTATTTTGATTATTTAAGAAAATCAAGTTGATATTTGATATTAGTATTGTCTATGTAGCAATTATATTTCTATTTTTTATATAAATAGTATAGAAGTAATAGAATTTTTTTAATTAATTTAAAAACAATTATAATATGTTTAATTTAATAAAATTGAAAGTTAGTCGATGTAGTGGTTGACAATTAATGGTTTAAAAAGGACATTTTTGTGCAAAATGAATTCTATTACAATGTAATGGTAAAAGGTGAGTATCAAAAGGACAAAGCTTGATTGTAGAGAAACCAATTCTATCTCTATATATAATTAAAAACAATTTGTCATATGTTTGTCCGGAACATCCGCCAATTCTGCAACAAACAACTTTCATCCACCGATTCTTGGCACATTTTCAGATGACAAAGCCTTTTGGAGGAATCACTTTGTTCTTTGGATGTGCCCTTTGAAAGAATCCTTTGAATGTGCCCTTTGAAGGAATCCTTTGAATTTGTCTTTTGGAGGAATCTTTTGATAGTGCCTTTTCATTAGGATTTGGATGTGATAAAAAAAATCATGAATTTTAAAATACTATTGTGCACCAAGTATAAAAAATATGTGCTACATGTACAATTCAAAAATATTGATTTATACATATTGAGTTTATTTGGATGAAACTACGGGGTATATGAAGTAAATATGGGGTATCTTAAGTAAGTAATAATGGATATATAGTAATTAATAAATACACCCACGATGCTTCTCCGCAATTTGTATGCATCCAATGGATTATATTATGACAATAGATTAAGTGTACGTTGGTGCTCGGCACCATTGTTTCCGGCAAAAGTCTTTACAGGCGATTGTGCAGGGTACATTGCATTGATACGACAGATTCTTTTGATTACTGAGAGCATTGGGCTTAGGAACCGCCTGCAGCATATTGAGAAGATAAGCCTAACGCTCTTCGTAATAAAGGAATATGTGGTACCAATTATTCTAATGCCATTATATAATCCATATGATGCATACGTATTGTGGAGAAGCATCATGGGTGTATTTATTTTTTACTATATATCCATTATTCACTTTGGATACCCCATACTTTCTTCACATACCCCGTAGTTTCATCCAAATAAAATCTATATCTAGAAACCATTATTTTTTAATTGAATTTTTTATATTTGGTAGATAATTGTATTTTAAAACTTAATAATTTTTATACCATATCCAAATTCTAATGAAAGGGCACATTTCAAAGGATTTCTCTAAAGGACACATCGAGAATACTTTCAAAGGGCACATCCAAAGAACACTTTGATTCCTCCAAAAGGATTTGACATCCGGAAATGGGCCTAGAACCGGCGGATGAAAGTTGTTTGTTGCGGAACAGGTAGATGTTTCGGATAGACCTTTTTTTATTAGAGAGAGAGAGAAAAAAAAAAAAACCCGAAAGGAGACGCTGCAAGATTAATTTAAACATTGTTTTACTATTTTCAACAAGATCTTCAAGTTCACTTCTACAAGGGGACACTCAGAAAGTTTCATAAATTTTCACCGCACAAAATTGTAAAAAACATGCGTTTGAAGAGTGCAATATAGTTTTTGTCTTCCCTGTGCAGATAGGGCATCGTACTTTGACTCAAGATAATGTCATTCCTTTTCACTATACATCGTAAAATTTTTGTGGATCCATGTTGTACCTTGTGTTCGGTCATTGCACGCCAAAATTCACAAGTAACGGAGGTGTTGAGGATTAAAAAAATGGACTGGTGGAATAGAAAGTGGCCCTTTAACTAGAAACGAAATCTTATTTCTTAGATTGAAAAATAACTGTTGGATCTAAGATCTGAACGATGGATAGCATTATTATTCCTTCTTTCATCCATCATGTGTTAGGTCGATGCATGCCAAAATTCACAAGTATGGTAGGGATTTACAGTCGGAGAAAAATTAGAACAATGTCCGGAAAAATAAAATTCAACCATTTCATGAGCATGCCAATTTTGAAATCCAAATAGTACATTGATAGACTATGAGTTCTTCTATTTGAAGGAGGAAAGACATGAGAAAAATTTATAGTTTTGATGTCACTTCTGTGCATTTCAATTAACAAAATAAGGGTTGCCAATTATAAATAAAGGGTGGAAGAAGGAAAGAAAGCCACATAGGCATAAATGTCCCCTCTTCCATAGACAATTAGACATCCGCGGCTGCCTCATCAAGCGGTTGCTATCTAGGGCTACTCAAGTTTGCGGGGGTCTTCAATAGTGAAGAGGGGGTTTTTGGAGGAGGTCTTCAAGTCAAGGGTTATTTGCAACAAATTTTTGTGGATGGGTCTTCTTGGCAATTGAGTTAATTTATTGATTTTTTTCCCTAAACTTCCCTTCACAATTGCTTGCATCCAAAATTTTATTGTTCACCTATACAAAACCCTGTCATGTTGCTCCAAAGTTCATCTTTTGATGTTTGGAGCACCATAAAATGTTCTTGAAAAATCCAAATTAAAAAAATAAAATCATGGAAAACTTTTCAAAATGCTTATTTCTAATAAAGCTATCAAAAATCACCTTTTAAAAATTGAATAATAATGAACTTGTTTCAATTCTTAAATGCCCTTAGATGGGGATAATGTCCTTTGAGGATTAAAATCATTTGAAAGGTCTTAAGTAATATTGTCTATATGGCAAGTAAGTGGATACAATTTTTTTTCTCTCTCTATATATAGATAGAAATTACATAGATATAAATTATAAAATATATTAATTTTTTTTTTGTTGATGATTTTATAAGATCATCTATCATATGAAATCATTTTAAAGATCATTTGTAAGATCATTTTTTATAAAAATAATTTCTTCATATGATATCGATTTACATCGTACAAATTAACCCATATAAGCATCAAGCATATTGAAATCTTCAATATCTTGAATCTTTAATGAAATAGTATGAGGAAAAAAATGATAGTTTGTAATTCACATCTAAATCTTAAACTTATTTGACTCAAACATGATTATAAAATTTTGGACTCTTATTTATTACATTAGCATAATGAGATTGTGAATGAGTAGTGATTTGATATTAAAACTATATATGTATATATGGTATTGTAAATGACATGGAATACCACATATTCAACTTTGATATGAAGAAATCTAGATCCTCTTTTGTGTCTAATCCTACTTAATTTTTATGTTTGTCACAAGCCAATTTTACTTAGAAATTTCAATAAAGTCTAATTACAGTAATCTATTAAGATGGAAAAACATTCCTACAATTTGAAATGTTGTTAAATTACAACATAAACATTTTTTATCTTTTAGATGCAAAATATCTAAAATTGAACACCAAGATCATTATATCAGAATATATGAATATTTTATATATAATGAATATTCTTATAACAATAGACTTATTCGTAAAATCAAACAAAAGATACTTGTAATTTTGAACTCTTTTCTCATTTTGATTCTACCATGGATTTTGAACAGCTCTAGATTTCTCTTATCATTTCAAGATACAAATGTGGCTATGATCAATGATTCAACATGATCTCTAGTTCTTCCTTCTCAAAAGCATCTAAAACAACTTCTAACTTGAGGTTAAAAAAGTACCAAGTTCTTCTAGACCAAATAAAAATTCTAATTGACATACCACAAAGCTATTCCATATCTAATAGCTATCAAGAGCAAGGAAAGAGTAGCACTATTAATTTGTATTTCATTGAAGCTTTGAGTGACGTTTAAAAATAAAATTAATGAATAGGTAGATCCGATAGCTAGTTGTAGATTTTCCAAAAGAAATAGGTACTTGACAGGTTGAAATTCTATGTATTTTGCAAAATCCACAATTTAGCCATAAAAAATTCAACCATGGAATACTTGAATGTGGTATGATTTATAAAAGACCAACTATATCATAGGTTAACTCCAAATCTAGCATTTTCTGATTCAAAAAAGGCATTGCCAAATGATCTGATAAAAATATCAAGTGAAAATGCCAAAATCTTTTTAAAAAATATAAATAAGCCAAATCCGTGACTTTCAAAAGACATTAAAGGAGAAGTATGCTTGAAAAAGCCATGGATCTTGGTAGTTCATGCAAAAAGCATACACTACAATTGACATTTATTCTGTTTTTTCCTTCTAGATCCATCTTATTTCTACGAGGTCTCCAAAAAATTGCAATAAATAAGCCCCTAACTCTCTGCAATGTTGTGGTTACCTTTCCATTTGATCATTGCGTGGCTCAAAGGAGAACTTCATTCAGGCCTTTAAGTTTCTTAATATTTTTTGTGGAAGAGCATCAATCAACATATCAAAGTCGGTTGCCATGTGGCCGTGTTTTCAACCAGCGGAGACCTTGTGAGTGGAGCTTCGGCAAGGAGCATGGTCTCCGCTGGTTGAAACCACGTGCTACAATAATTAATTTGGGGTTTTCAATTGGATTCAACATGATGCAACGAGAGAAAAACAACAAGGTTCTCCATCAAATCCGTTCAAAGTTAGCCCGATGGGCTAGAAAGCCTCTTTTTATGGTTGCCCGCATTTTGGTGTCTGATCAGGTTGTATTTGCTTCAGTTTGGTATATTGCGAGTGGTGTCAATGTTGATAGAGGCATCTTCAACAAAGCGCGAGCATTGGCTCGCAATTTCATTTGGGTTGGCTACCCATCCATGAATGCTAGAGCTTGTGTGGCATGGGATTTTGTGGTTCTCCCCACTATCTTAGGAGGTGTCAAGATTTTTGACCCTCAAGCTAAGGCTTCCGTGCTTCTTGCTGAAATGATTATGCGAAGGTTAGAACCTGGCCCCAAATTGTGGAAGATGCTTCTTCAACACTAGGTACAGTAGCCGCAAAATAAGGCTTGTGGTAACTAGATTTTATTGGCAGAATGGTTGTTGTCCTTGAAGGTCATTTTTTTATCAAGGTTCCCCTTTGTGGAGGGCCATTTGGTCCACTTGGACTCAAGTTTGGCCAAGGGTGTCTAGCAAGCCGCTTGTGAACAACTCTAAAATTTTGTGGCAACCGCTATTTCTCAATTCATTCATGAAGAATTTGCAAGGTCTTCCTTGAGGGGTGGTAAAGCTTGCCATATTTTTGCAAGTGGTCGGTGAAAGGGGTGGATTGCATTAGACATACGTAGTCTAAAAATCTCTAAAACCTAAGACATCCCGAATATTTCAATTCCAAAGTTCCATGGTAGAAAATAGGTCGTCTTGTTTAATGTTGATTGTAGTTTAAGGTCATGTGAAGGAAATAAGTGTGGCTCTTTTTTAATTTAAACCCAAGGATTATTTTTAAGGTATTTAAGGTAATCAGATTCACTCTCAGCTATAACAACTCGATAGTATCCTTAGTCAACACGTGTTATTCCCATCATCAATTTGATAATAACCAATGTATGTATGTTCATCGATCCTATAATCTATATTGCTACTTGTCTCATGTTATGATGCATAATTAAAATCAAATTAATCCGTAAAGGACCAAGTGTCATAAAATGGCAATTTGTAGGTTTGGTCAGGTTCTTATTGTGTCAATTTATAACCTTCCTCTTTGAATTTTTAATTGTAGAAAGGTATTACAAAGACCTCAGTGAAAGACCATTTTTTTTCTAAATCCAACATTTAATGAAAAAGTTATAGGGTTTTGAATTTCAAATGGGGAGTGCTGGCATGTGGCGCACCTCCAAAAACTTTTGGTAGGACACTCTATTCAATGTGAGATTTTCAATACTTACAAGTCATATTATTTCCCTTCATATTGTCAAAAACAAATTCTCATCTTTTGTGAAAATAGCATATTAACCCAAGTCAAACATTTTCACACACTCACACATTGATGGGCAAGGTAAGAAAAAACTTATTTTTTTTCCATATAAAACTTAGAGATCTTCATCTTTTTGACCTTTTTATATTTTCCACAACAATATGTGGTGTAAACCTTCTTATTAAACATTCAAATAATCAATCTAAAACACATTAAGTTCACAGAAAAATAAAACATGAATTGACAACTTTTAAACCTCTACTCCTTGCACAATTGTTTTGAATATGTGTTGCAAGTCGTCGGGTCATTATTCCTCTGGAATGCACTCAATCGTCACTAAATGCTTCCAAAGTAAACCGCTCCGGTTCCGTTCCCACAGAGACCTACCGTTCTTCTCAGAATATCCTACAAAAACTAGAACTACCAAACACTACTCCACATGTTAGATTTCCTATTCATTCTATTGCTAGAAATCCGGATCCTTTCGGATTCTGGACTTCTCACAATAGCTTCCGGAACTATTTTCCAGACAACTAGAAGGATGTTTTGATTTATCTCTGTTCCTCTTCAGAGAATCTTCTGGACGGTTTAAACGAGTGACCGGAAGGCCATTGATCATGTTTGGTGTAAGTGGCCGGATTCCCCACTGTCTTGTGAAATATAGTGGCTAGACACCCACTTCCCCAAAACTTATAGTGGTTGGACACTTACTCTCCCAACTCCGCTAACTGGTGGTTGATTGCTGCTACTAGACCCACGCTCTCACAACATCCGGACGCGATCACGCAGAGGTAAGTCCGGACTACAACGACATTTCGGCAAGTATTGTTGTAATTCTCCTAAGCGAGTTTTATAGTTTACAAAGAGAACTCCTTCTAGACATACACATCACGTTTTTTCCCTATCATCAGGGCAAACTCCGGCCTCAACCGGAATCCGGGTTCACACGGATCTTCCGTGCCCTAGAGACTACCAAGAACACCTCTACAATACATTTCTTCCTCTCTTGGCTTCTTCTAGACCTTGGAGACTACGAGGCACACCTCTGCAATATGTCTCTAGCTCTCCTGGGCGCTCTCCTAAACTAAGCCCCAACGGTCTTCTCAAGTGCAAAACAAAAGGACACTCACCATAAAAGAACTCTCCACAACAACACAAACAACAATGGATCCTTTCCTCACAAGGAAAACATTCCGCACCACAATGTCTAGGAAGCAAATCTAGTGAGAGGTTTGAAATGCCTTTAGCACCAGAAAACAAGATGATGAGTTTCTGAAACTCATACACTAAGTACAAGCTAAGTTTCTACTTTAAGTTCTACTTTATCTGTGAGAAATCTGGACAATGGGGGCCAAAATATCCTAGACTCCACTTCTAAAGTTTGATAATTCCTAAGTTAGATCCGAAATTTTTGGATCTGAGATCCGAAACTTTCGGGTCTAGAATCCGGAACTTTCTGAAATCCGGACATACCGCCTCTAACTCTAAGTCATTTACAAAATTCCTTAGTCTCTTGGTTAATAGCCGGGTGCAATTCTAAGCCCCATCGTTCATCCCTACCGAACCTAGGTAACTAAGAATTTCCTAACTCTAATCCTAGATCTAACTAGGGAGGTGATCCAACATCCTTGAATCTTGGGCTTGTACGCCTAGCAAACCCATCCACTCTGGCTTTTCCGGTCTTCTTCTTCCGGGGTGTCGTGGTTGCCGGTTGACTCGGGGATCCGAGTCCGGAAGGTGGTGCCGGTGTTTCCGCCAGTGGGACTATTTTGGTGGCAGAGTCCACCGCAGCACCTTCCAATCCTCCAACGAAGCCCTCGAAGCTCATGCTTGGACTCGGAGGGTCTGTCGTTAAACGCCGGGCTAGCGGAGGCGTCGATTTCTGGCGACCCAATGAAGAAGGAGTAGGTACCGGCCGGATGGAAGGACGCGCTTCCTCTCTACTCAGCTCCGGTAATAGCTCCGTCCAATGCTTAATCGTGCCCGAGCTAAGGTGGTTAAGGGGACTCCAGTTGATAGGGGTGATGGAATTCGGAGTGGCTAGTATCGCCTTCCCCTTTCCGGAGCGCTCAAGAAGCACCTCCGAGGGCATGCTTCATCCAAAGTGGTCGTGACTTGTACCGAAAAGGACCCGTCTTCAGGTGCTTGGGTACTCCGGGTCTCTGGCCCTTCTGGAGACATGTTTCCCACCAGCTGCTTCATCCGGCTCTAGGTCTTCTCCATCTTCCTGCCGTGATTGTGGAGGAACCTGATGATTTGTACCCGTTTCAGCTTGTCCTCCCGCTCCAGCTGCTCGGTGAAGAGGAAACTCCAGATGACAGTGTCAACCGGAAAGTCCAGAGCTGCCCGGACCTCTCCCAAGGCACGAGCCGAGGCATTTGCTCGATCTTCGGCCTCCTTTTGGATAGCCTGGGCTTCCGCCAGAGCCGTCTTTGTCTTGTCCAGTTGCTGCTAAAACTTGTCGTGGCTATGGAGGATGGCCGTTTGCTGATCCTCCAGTGCCCGGAGTCGGCGGGTGTTCTTCTTGAGCTCCTCGATGCGAATGGATATGTCAGCCAACCTATCAAGTTCCAGCTCTTGCCGGATTTTGTCGATGATGCTCATGTGATCTACGTCCGGCTGGCAGATGAGGGCAGCCCGCCACGTGCCAGATGAGCTCCAAAATATCCGCTCATTTTCCCGGTGAGTGTTGGAGGTTCTGCAGCTGGCACCCGATCGTCTCTGAGAGGTGGCTCGGTGGGTTTTTGTTCCTCTCGCGTCCCTGCTTGTTGGCTTGATGCAGTCGGCTCTGGTGCCAACTCCCTCTACGCCGATCGGCTCCTCTTCCGTGTATGGGGGACTGGTGGTGGCACTGGAGCTCGTGTCACCTCCGTGTCTTATTTTTCGGACGCTGGCTCTAGCCCGCCGTAGTTTTAGATGCTGAGGAGTTCCTCGTACACGTCTTGCTCCTCCGGCGTAATTACTTCATGGCGTGCATAGAGGTAGGTGAGATAGGAGTGTAGGAGAGTTCTAGACTTCTTTACATTCATGAGGCCTTTCACCATCCGGTTGACCATGTCGCTCATGAGCAACGCCCAATCCACCAAAATCTTCCCCCTCAACGACCCCAAGATTGTTGTTGTCCATTTAGAAACCACCCTCTTCAGCTTTTCTGGATGGAAGATTGGGTTAAGGAATCTTACTACGATCTGGGCATCTTGGTGCCATAAGTCATCGCTGTTGAATCCTTCCTTAGGATTTGCTGCCTTTGTGAACTCGTTCTCCAAGAATTCATCCTTCCACTGAGCCGTCTTCACGTCTCCGCTTGCAAAGGCGTAGGTGCGTTGCCATTCTGGTACACCTTAGGTACATCGTGCCATCGTACTGGTTGTCCAGAGTTCCTAGAAGCTCCTCCACCAATTGTCCATCCTCACACCCCATGCAACATCCAGTAATCTGCGGCATCCCATGACATCAAAGAAGTGTTTGAGTACTCCGAGCTCCTCCGGATCCGTGGGTATGGCTGGCAAAACCCTATGAAATGTCGGAAGGATCATGGTACCCCGGGTTGTCCGGAAAGGTCCTTCATCCGCCATGCCTTAAAAAATGAACTCCTAACCCTTACAACCTCTCTGGTCACACCTGCACACACTGACCTTACAAAAACAACTCTCTATCGGAAATACTTCTGGATTATCACAGCAAGAAGACAGAAGGCAGGAAGGAGGAGAGAGAGAGAGAGCAAAGAAGTGGCAAACGACAAAAATGGATGCCAATTCTTATACCTCTGACGGCGTACGGATGACAGTTGGGTGTCGTCGCAGTCATGATGGCGTTTCCGAATTCCGGATTCTTCTGGAGAGTTCCGGACGTGACGGTCTTGCTGGATCCGGTCGTATCCAAACATCCGGATTTAGTGCTCCGTTAGGGCTTTTAAGGAAGTTGTCTGCCTCCTATGTGTCTTATTTATTGATTCTATTTTTCTACTGCTTTATTCCTCCTTCCTAACGTTCTAGTGCTACTTTTGTTTTTGTTTTTGCCGGATTTTTAGGCTAACTTCCAGAACCTTGTGGTAACGGATTCCCACATTATTCCCTTTTCACCCGTGAGCGTCCTCGCGAACGCTTCGGGTATGGCCTTCCGGATTGTAAAGTTTCACTCTAGAACCGTTAGCTCTGGTATCCAACGGTCTCCCCTCTAGATCTTCTAGTTGAAGGGATCCATTTGAATAAATTCTACAAACCTTGAAGGGTCCCATCCAACGGGTATGTAATTTACCTGGAAAGTCCTTATGACGGTTGTCAAAGAAAAGCACCAGGCTACCTTCCAGAATTCTTGTTTCTGTTGGCAATTTCTGGTTGTATGCCTCCTTCCGTCGTTCTTGGATTTCCTTGGTCATCTCCAGGGCATCCATCCGGCTTTTCTCAAGGTTGTCAATCTCCTTCAATCGTTGACGCACATCCTCTGTCCGGTCACCATGCCGGCCGACTATGATCCGGAAGGTTTCAACTTCGGTTTCTATCGCATGTAGTACTTTCTGACCATAAACTAGGAAGAAGGGACTCTTACCGGTTGCATAGACTCCTGATGAGAGTTTCCGGTCCTAGTCGGTTTTGTGTGAGGTCACCACTTTTGTCAAGATCTTGCCTATGATTCCATTGGCGCGCTCCATCAATCCATTAGCTTTTGGATTATAAAGGGTTGTTTTCCGGTGGTTGATGTCGTACCGTCCGGTCAAATCTGAGATCACGTCGTTTAGGAAATGGGTTTCTCGATCGCTCACTAATTCCAGCGGATGGCCAGATCTCATTATAATTCGCTCAAAGAGGAACTTGCTGCCATCTCTGCATCATTCTTCCGAGTTGCTCTTTCCTCCACCCACTTCGTGGGATAATCTATTGCGAGGATAATGTACCTATGTCTCTGACTATCGAGGGGTTGAATAGGTCCTATAAAGTCCACCCTCGACTTTTAAAATGGTGCCAAAGGTACAATGGGCGTCAGTGGCCAGTGGTTCCGGAAGGTGGGATTTCTGGTTCGTTGGCACGGGTCGCAACTCCGGATGAAAGTCCGGACGTCCCGGTTCAAGTGTGGCCACCAATATCCGGCCGATCGGATTATTTTGACGGTGGTAACGGATGCAAAGTGTCTTCCGAACGGTCCGTCATGCAAACTCCGGATGACTGTCCGCCGGAACTTGGGTTCCAAACACCGTCTCATCTTCTCATCTGCCCCCGGTCTAAACAAAACGTCCCCTGTTAGCGAATATGGGGCCACTCGGTGTTGAATAACACTCTTTTCCTCCCTCTTCAATTCCTCCGGGTAGTTCTGGGTTTGGACGTACTCCCTTACTTGTGTCAACTCTGGGTTTAGAGGTACTTCCTTACTTGTGTCAGCTCTAGGTTTGGAGGTACTTCCTTACTTGTGTCAGCTCTCGGTTGTCTTCCTCCTCAATTAAGAAGTCGGAAACATCATCGGAATTCCGGAATTCTTCCAGATCTGGAGTGTTCTTCCAGTTTCCGGAATTCAGGAACTCGTCCCGAAAGTCTGCCTGAAGTTCATTCAGAGTTTCTGGTCCCCGTTGCCTAGACAAGTAGTCCGCATTCAAATTGGACTTCCCGGATTTAACTAACACCTCGTAGTTAAACTCCTGGTGCAGCAAGATCCAATGTGCAAGTCTTCCGGAGAGGTCCGCCTTATTAAGCAGATACTTTAAGGAATTATGATCCGTATGGAAATTTTGAATATATGATTTCTTGTTGAAAACCTTTTTTATTGTATTCATAACTCCTCAAGACTACAAGTCTTGAAGTAGGCTTTTTCAAGTCTTAGCCATGTTTCCATGATTGCAAATTGTATTTCTAATACTTGAAATTTTCTACACAATTGCAAGTAGATAAGAGCTACAAGGGAATATAATTTTTATTCTCAACGGACCTATACAAAAGAAAGTTATGCCTTCTTTTCAAAATATTGCCAAGGATTGGCACTTTGAGAAACTTTAAAATCTTTTGCTAGAACCTTCTATCAAATGAGTCTTCTAAGACAAGTAAGTGACATTATTTATTTTAAATTATTGAATAAAAGAAACCTTCTGTATTGTGAAACTTTCACACCTAGTTGAGTGGAAGTTTTTCTCACCTTCTTTGGGCAAGGTGCACAAAACATATTTCATTTCCTCCAAAAAAAAACTAGAGATCTTCATTCTTTTTCTCATTTCATTTTTTTCCTTCAAGAAAAAGTACAAAGATAAGTTTTGACCGTTTGAATTTTTAAGTTATACAAAAATGAATTAATGAGACATCAAAATGTGGTTTGGTGATTTTTTATTTTATTTTTTTGACACAAGCAAAGAAAACCTTTACTGCAAAGAGAGGAGGGAAGAAAACAGGGGCCCCGGCAGCCCCCGCCAGGTCGGGCGAGGACAGGTAAACGCCAAGGGCAGGGTTAGGTGTTAGTAGGGGGGTTAGGACTAGATAAAGAGCTAAGAGAGTGCAGGGACAAGTGCCAATGTGGCTTCATATCCACCTAAGAGGCAAGAACATCATTGCAGCACCAAAGCTCTTTGAATCTCTTCGCATACTTCTTGCTCTTCTCAGGGGCTTGTGTACTGCTAGACAGAGTCTTGGCCCACGCCGCACGCCCCTAATCCACCAAACTGATCCAGACTTTAGCCCTCAGCTTCTGTTTGTTCCACTTGGTGTCGTTGAACGCCGCATCATTCCTTTCGCTCCACAACTGCCATAAGATGATGCCTCTTAGTAAGAGCCAGATCCTGCTGATGGTGGTGAATCTCCTCGAGATCCTGTGACCGAAAATCCCTTGCTTCCAGTTCACCGCGAACTCACGAGGTAACTCCAACTCTCTGGAGCTATCCCCTCTCCTGTGAGGCTCCGTGAAGTCCTCCTCACCACTAGAACTCCCGGACTCCTCGCCACGGGAAGGAAGCACCTCAACTGCACCATTGATCCTACTTGCCCTACTACGTCTAGGGATCCCTTTCCGCTGCTTCCAACGCAGGCTCCGCATAACCTCCGAGCTATCAATGATACTCCGTGAATTCATGTTGTTGGTCTACTGAGGAAGCATGTGAATCAACAAGCTGGCCCCCCACGTCCAAATATCCTTAGCCGAATCACACTCTCAGAATCTGTGAAGAATAGTCTCCGGCATACTCTTCTCGCACACGGGGCAATTTTGGTCGATGGCAGCATTTGACTTTCCTCTCCAGACGTTAATAGCCGCAGCCTTATGCCAGATAGTCCAAATTAGGCCAACTTCCTTCTGCGCCCTCTCCGAGTCCCAAGTATTAAGCCACTTGAGCTTGTATGAAGCCGGGAGAATCCCACTCCACTTGTTAGCAGTGACCGAGGGGACTTAATGACCGCGCAACAAAAGAGAGCGGCCAAGCCTGGCCATGAAGTCCATGAACTGATACTCACCTTCCCATTTGAATCTCTCCGGATCCCACAGAAGCTTATCACACCTCTTGTAGTAAAGATGTAAGATCATCTTCTTAGTGCCTCTAGCGACCTTCACAACTCGCACGCGACGAATCAGACCGGAGTGGGAGGACGTCTAGTCGTCATCATTGAAGCTCCAGTTCGGGGTCCTCTGAGCCATCTTGAGGCGCTATGTCCATTCAGTGTTCTGCAGACAATGCGAAGCAACCCTGACGACGAAGACCTCTCTGCTTGAAGGAACTTCTAATTTGTGCCATCCCAGAGTAACTGGAAATCTTTCTCCCACTTGCAGCACCATTTTCGGGAGCAGCGCCTCGTCGGTATCGAAAACGCCAATCCAATCACCAGCTCTTGTGTTGTATCTGTTCGTAGCGAGGAGTCTGTTCCATTTGATTCCCAGCCGGTGAATAAATGTTTGCCAGGCTCCTCTTTCCGAAGCCGCAAGGTTGTGAATCTCCTGTACTTCGTCAAAGTTGAGAAAGCGATCACCGTTCCATATGTCACCCAACCTGCGAAGGCCTTTTTTGTGAAGTTCCGAAGCTCTTCTGCGAGCGAACCCATGGCCGATCGTTTGAAAGCCAGGGCAGAACCAAAGGCTACAGCACAGTAGTTCGTCCATAGTATATGGCGGTTCATATTTTAAAGACAGCAGCATGAGTTTCGAGGCCGCAGTCACTCTGTTCCAAACAATGGATCCTTCTTCGCCTGATGTTTGTGGCAAGTGAAAAACTCCAAACTGGTCTTCCATCTCCCTTTGGGAAAGGGCTGAAATGACTCAAGCCTATATCTGAGCATGCAGTGAAGATTAGAGTCCCCAGGTTCCATCGCCTTGTTCACCCATTTTGTCAGGTTTGGTGATTTTTGAACCTCTCGTCATTGCTTATATCTTTAAAAAGAAATGTTTTACTTTTCCAACACCTCTAAAAATTAGGGTGTGAGGCACTGACATACATCTATATCTATAAAAGAATACAAGATGAGGAACGCGTCGAATGGATGAATGCGTCGATGAGAAACGCTTTTGGATGAAAAGCTAAAAGTTAGGGTTTTGGATAAAATGAAAAGCTAAAAGTTAGGGTTTTGGATAAAATGAAAAGCTAAAAGTTAGGGTTTTAGATAAAAGGACGGGACGGGGACGGGGACGGTGACGGGGGACAAGGGGACAAGGGGACAAGGACGGGGGGACGATGGATTGGAGGGAAAGGGCTAGGGGATGGGGAAGTAGGGACTCAACACAAAAAAATGTTGTGTCCGGAGGACACTGGTAACACTCTAGTACATCATAATGACATAAAACTGAAATGCAAAGCTTCAACACCAAGTGAAGTCAAAGTCTAATGATCCTAAAATCGAACGAAAGAAAAAAATGTTTTTTTTTTCACTTCAATTTTTAAAAACTTTATGATTAGAGATTATAAAATTTTGAGAGCAAGTGTTTTAATATTATAAACTAAGATCTTATGGTTGGAGACAGGTATAAGAAATTTTATTTTACTTTTCAAAGCCCAATCAGTAAGACATAAAACACAAATGCAACTTGTTGTGGCTATCTATATGTATTCAATAATCTCCATTGAAATCATATTGTCATAGAATCAGGACACCAACGAAAAATCTCAAAACTTATGAGCATTTAAATCATGTGAAGTACATATATTGGATTCATTCATTTTGTCAATGAAACAAATGTCAGTAAATTTTGGAGTTTTCTACCTGGATTTCTTTTTTTTTACTTTCAAATTCATGATGGGTCCAAGTCAAGAGTTATTACCAAGGTTGAAATTTCATCATCATATTGCCTCAGTCAATTGGAAATTAAAATTGACTGTGACTTCTGGCCCTGTTCCAAAGGACATAGTCATGATATTAAAACTTTTGGACCAATGAGGATTGAGATTGGGGGAATTAAAGGTTTTTAATATTATTTTATAGGTCATCCTATGTGTCCCACCTCATTACTCTAGATCCTCTCTAGATTTACTGAAAAAGGTAAGGGCGATGGTTGAAGAGTAAAATATTGTTTCTTTTAAAATTACTTGCACTGTTTAATCATAGGGCCGTTATTTTGATTTGGTTCAAGAATGAAGCAGATGGATATCATTCAATGTGGTTCATTTTTTGGTTAATTATGAATATAATTATTAAAATCTTAATCTAAAAATTATAATTGAACGTAAACTCTTTTTTTCCAATTTCAAAGAAAAATAAGACTGTTTATTTGTTATATAAAAGGGTGTAGAATTTTTTTAGAATTGTCAACTCTACTTAAAATAGTACAATTTGAGAACAATTCTGGATCATAATAGAACTCATAGAAACCTGCTAAAAAATGTCAAGTGCCATCCCATTTGCAAATATCTAAGTTATAGAAACTGATATATGGAAATTAGAACTTGAAGCTTTCTTCCATTGTTGAATATAGGTCAGTTAAAATATATTGTATAATTTTTTGATATTGAAAATAAAATCCACTATATTTTCTTCATCAATGTGACTGACAACTGTAATTTAGAGTATATTTTTATGAGTTGGTTATAGCATTTCAAATCCAAAATGTACATAACTAGTTAGTCTAGTTTTGGCCATATTTGTTGGTCTTGAAATATTTTGGTGTTCTTACTTACAAGGCTTCATAAGTCCAAATTTGGTCCACATCATTTACAACAAGACTATTATAAGATTAGACATCTAACTTGCCTTATCTCACTTCCAAACATATTACACAACACTTCAAAAAATAACAATGTATTTGACCAAAACCTCCACAATACATAAAGATGATTAACATGCACATGTTGAATTCAATTACCAAATTACCAGAACATTCTAGCAATAGTTTAGATGATACACTGTTAAAAATAAAACCCCTTGGCCATAAAACAACTGTATCAAACTCTTCATCACATATTATTTCATACTTCAAATTCCCAAGGGATACTTGTTCTAACTCCATAGCAAACCCTAAACTTGGTACAAAAGCCATGAGAAGTTTTAAGGCAAAGGAATACCAAACAAAAAAAAAACAAAAATATCGAGACACATTCTGGTCCAAAAACATTGTGTGCATCAAAGTACAAAGGCATGAATGAAATTGTATGGATGAAAAATAGGTGAACTAATGGGATGCAATATTGGATGACAAAATGATTGGATTGTGTAACACTTAGTATACTAGATTTTTTTTAAAATCTTGTCAAACTCAATGAGGCCAGGTGGTTAGTTGTGTTAGAATGTTGTTTTCAGTTATGTTATTTAGGAAGCCTGCCATGTAATGATTTGTTTGTAAAACATGAATGCTGTTGTACTCACAATTAACCGCAC
Organism: Bryoerythrophyllum caledonicum; assembly: GCA_963971425.1. Taxonomy (NCBI): domain Eukaryota; kingdom Viridiplantae; phylum Streptophyta; class Bryopsida; order Pottiales; family Pottiaceae; genus Bryoerythrophyllum; species Bryoerythrophyllum caledonicum. Next base: position 26,179,108 of record OZ020522.1, read on the forward strand.
CACACACTGTGTATGTGTGTGTTTTATGTACTTTGTGCACCTGTTTGCCCTTGTTTTGCTAACAACACGGCATGTCTACTCAGTCAATGTTATGCTCCCTGTAAGTTATCAACTACTAAATTAACTTGATCATGGTTTTTAGTTGCAGAAGTGAAGTTCACACCAGAGGTAGAGGTGAATTTTGAAATTTACATGAGAACTTAACCATGCCTTCATTGGGTAAAGAAAAGGACATTGTTCTTGTTAGTCCCCGGGAGATCTTGGAAATTTAGGGGTTTAACACTATACCTCGTAATAACAATCTCCAACGGATAAAAATGTCTACACTTAGAACTTTGGGGGAGAAGCCCAAATCCATTTTCTCAATTGAAACATGACTACTTAATTTTTTCTTATGAATTATTGAAGGGGGTTCTTGAAGACTTTTGTGATTGTTAGTAGAGTATTTTAGTCTTGTACTCATATCATCCACCAATCATTTAGTACCATTTGGTAATGTTTCAACACGTAATTAAGTACGAGGTAATTGAATTAGGAACTAGAGAGTTAGACATAGATGCATTTACAAGAGAGTCTCACATGGAAATACTATCCTACACCTTACTTTATGATTGGATATATAATACTCTTTCATAAGCATCTTGTGTGAAAAATGGACATAACCCCATGTCGGGTGTTACTTGTGTGCCATATTACTCCAATTGGAATTTAGTTGACTTTGGAAAGCTTCAAAATTATTGGAGTATTCTTCGGCTACTACTAAGATTTTCTCAATATAAGTAACTCATATTATTTCATTTGATATTTGAATGAAAATTTTTCATTAGTGCAAAATCATGTTTCAAGATGAATCAAAGGATTTATAGCATGCCAAGCATGGAACAAAGAGGATTATTTGTTTACACATTAAATCGTAGGATCTATTTTTGAAATCTATTATAAGGTGTGTTATAGTTTTTTTCACTTTTGTTCATTTGGATCGTCATTCAAAACAAATTATTTCACACAAAATCAAACAATATATCTTTGCCTTTATTCCTTGCACATGTTTATATATATTGTTCAACTACTTGGCAAATTTAGTGCGCAAGGATTAGATAGAATGTTAAGCATACCAAAGAAAAAAAATACAAAACTTTTAATCCAACATTTTGATAGCAAGTGAAGTCAAAGTTTTCTTATTTTAATTTCTCTCCACCCAAGGAAGAGCTTTCACTATGGAAACTAAAAATTTCAGGCATGTTTTCATGATTGTTAGCATTGGATCCATGGAAAAATTAGTTACTTCATCTTGAGAAAAAAAATTATCAACAAGAGGTACGCCAAGCAACTCCATTTTTTTTTTATACAACCCTCTATTTGATGTGGGATATATAATACAAGTAAATACTTTTGTTTTGATATTTGAGATTGTAAAAAAATTCACAATACATAATGTGGTAATTTCACTTCATAACAAGAAAAAATTATCTCCGCTTTTTTGGACAAGGTGCAAAAAAACAAATTTCACTTCCTCATGAAAATTAGAGACCTTTACTTTTTCTCATTTGATTTGATTCTAGAAGAAGCATCGACCACTATTATGATAGTTTGGAATTTCAATTTACACATACATAGATTCCTTAAAAATTAAAATGTATTTGAGCAATTTGTGAACCTCTTTTTATTCCTTGATTTTATAAAAATGCTTCACCTCTCTTGTACCTTAAAAAATTGGTGTACAAGGAATTAACATCATGCGCATCATTATGGTATCAAATTTATAACGTTTGTAATGGAAAAATTCAACACCAAGTGAAGTCAAAATTTGTTGATCCTTTTATCTCATAGAAATAGATCAAAAAAAAATCTTCACTTCAACACAATTATCTTTCTACTTATACAATCAAAAATCATTAAAATTCGTGAGAATATGATTTTAGTTGCATAGAGTAAGATCTTATGATTCTTATGGTTTGAGATTGAAACCAAAATATTTTTATTTATTTTTCCCGGATTTTTTTTTTGGAAATAATGTTGAGTTTATTTTTAAATGTAGAATCGTTATGGATGAGTTCCTTTGAGACCTGTAGAAATCAAATCACATTATCACCTGCCAGTCTCTGTTTATTTTTGTACATGAGGCCAATTTACTTATATTTGTACCTATGGTCAATTCACTTACACAAGATCCGATGAAGAAATCTATGAATTTTTCTTGGACATATGACTTCAAATCACTTAAATACTATTAGCAATTGTATTTTGTACACTTAGAGTCAGTCTAACTTCAAATTCAATCATTATAATAGCCCCAGAATTGAATTTGATGCTTAACCCTTAATTGACATCCTTGTTTTCCACAAATTGGAGAGGAATGCAACCTCATTGTCTTCTGGCCATAATTTCGCACCGAAGATAAAACAATTTTGAAAATCGGAAACGGTGAGTGTTGAGGTAACTTGTGAAGATTCCAACGCAAAAAAGATCAATCACATCGGGTAAAATCTCGGAAAATGGCACCATTGAGAAAAAATGGTTGTGGTTGCCGGGCATGAGTGAAAATTATCATTTTGCATTTTTAGTTTTTTTTCTCTTGGGTCATATTTTGTGGAAATTGGCATCCAAGGGAGAGGATGTAAGAGTAAACAACAATTTTTATTTTTATTTTTATTTTTTGATAAAAAATTAATTTTGAAAGGCCAGGTCAAAGGCATGGTCAAAGGGGGAAAGCAGGGTTTCTGGCCCCCTGCCCAGCCTCGCAGCTGCTGACCAGGCCACTTGGGCAAGCTCGGGCCGGGTAGGCCATGTTGGCAGCCGTGGGGTTGGGCAGCCCCATCGGGAGGGCCGGCCCGGCCTTTCCAGGCCGTGTCAGGCAGGTCAGGCGGGCGAAGCCAGGCCGGCCAGGCCCTCGCAGCTTCAACAGCCAGGGCGCATTCATCCCAGGAGCCAAGCCAGGGCGCACACACCCCAACAGCCAGGCCGTGGTCCAGGGCTCACACATCCCAACAGGTTTGGAAGCAACCCACCAGAACTCCAATCCTATG